>WAAB01007609.1:48254-59571 GCA_013389865.1 Piaya cayana | reverse complement strand
ATATATATATATATATATTTTTTTTTTTTTTACTGGTGTACAGACATTAGGAGAATCTTCTCTGCTCTGCAGATAACGTAATCCTTGCCTTTGAGTTCTTTGGTCCAGTACTCTGCTGGTGGTCCTAGCATGGGATACAGGAGGAGCACAGAGCCGCAGTGCATCTTAACAGCTAGAGGGACGGATGTGGGATGGAATGATGGGGAAATCATTCCATAATTCAGAAAAATTGACTCATGGTAAAAAATGATAAGAGACTGTGCTACTTGTTTCCTGTGATAACTTACTAGCATAATGTTTTTGATTTATAAAGGAGAGTCAAAGGATTCCAGCTATGACTTTAGTGACTTTTAAATAAAGTATGAAAATGACTCTTTGGAGAATGCAACTTTATTTTGTGTTTGCACACTGCTAAGCATCATGAAGTCCTGATCAACAGTAAGGCTCCTGGGTCTAATCTCGGTACTACTAACAGTAATTCAGAAAAGTGAAAGTGAATTGCATATACTTGCCCCAGGCATCATCCTCCCACCTCTGTAAAGTGCTGGTCTAACCCAACTCCACCACTACAGACAAAAAGCTCTGCTGTGTGTAACCAAGTGGTTCCTTGCCTTTTACAGTCACCACGCATAAAAAGCTGGACATCACAGTATCATCTGTATGTCAACAACCATGGGCTATTCCAGAAGCTGGAAAAAATATTTGCTGTTTGGTGATAAGTGAGGAACACCTTTGCTTCAGATCTTAAAGCAAAATGATATTAATTCTCATCCTAAATCATTTTCTCTATTTGGCCTTCTTTATGCTTTAATATAAATGGAGGTAATGCTAAAATATTGACAGGCAGTAACACAGAAGCATCCAGATCTGCACTAGTTCTCTGAAATCTCTCCTAGGGTGCACATGATGCAGAGAGGGATAAAGCCTCAGGGCTGTTTTCATTGATGCATGATGTCTTCATGCATCGAGAGCGTATTTTATTCCAATTGGACTTGCTTTGGGTTTTGTTTCCATAAAAATAAGATTAAATATACGACTTTTGAGGTGGTTTGGCTATCACTGAGGGTTGACGTGAAGCTGGGCAACTTTCTTCAGTGTCCCAGGAGGCCTGGACTGTGCAGTTTGACCATACAGTGCAAGCTGTTTGAGAAAAGAAAACTTTATTTTTTTATGAAACTGTTGTGTTTGCTCTTACAGACTGATTTGGAAGTCTGTTTTCTGGTTTTGCCTCAAAAAATGTACTTCCTACATTAAAGATTTTTGAGACAATTTCTGTTTAATGAATGACAAAAAAATAGGCATCTCTTGGGGTTTTTTGTTACATTTTTTCCTCCTCTGTTCTAAAATCAAATGTTTTGAGTCAGCTCTGCTCTTTCCTCTGTAACTAGGAGCTATATCTCAAGGCATGAGATAAGAACAGTAAGGGAAGTATGGGTCATAGCAATTGTTCTCCTTTTGTCAACTCTGTCCCTGTTTTTAGTTTCATACTATAAAAGTGAATACATGTCATGTTTTAAAACCTCAGTAATTCTACCTCTATGCTATGAAATGAAAGAATGGTATTAAAAACCCCTTAAGCCTGTGTTTGCCCCTGTTTCTAAAAGACTCTGTCATCAACTGAATTCAAAATTATGTTCTTTTCCAGAAGATTAAGATGTTTTCAGAAATGGATACTCAAGCCAGCTGGCAAACTAATTTTAATATTTTTCCAGTCATTATATTTGTTAATAGAATTGGATCAGAAGGAGGTGATGCCAAACCAGGGAGACACTACAAATAGGCTTGGGGTTGTTTCTGCATGAAGTCTCTGATTCTGAAGTGGGCCCCTCGGTGCTGGTGAGCTGTGCCTCCTTCCTGGATGCTGTAAATTATATTATTATGCCCCAAAAAAGAAGCAGTGGTGCTTGGAAAACCCATCTGTTTTAATGTCATGCTACTATCCTGTACATAAATGCAGGACAGCAGAAGAGGAGCTCTCCAATGAGCACCTCACTGTCTACCAGAAAGCATTTGCTCATCTTTCTACCACAGCAGCTGCTGGTTAGTACCCAAGATGATGTGCTGAGGTAGGGTGTGACCTGGAATTATGAGTGCCTGGCCTTCTGGAGTTATGTGACTTTGACTCAGCAGGGAAAACAAGTGGTTATATGCTGCACTACCAAACCTAAGAGGCTCATGCTGTCATTCAGGTGATCTTGGTTTTTGATTAAAAAAAAAAACAAACAAACAAAAAACACCCAACAGAGATGTTTGAATCAGAGTTCAAACCTCAGTTTAATGGAGTTTGGGTTTTTTCCCTCTATATCCAGCTTCATATCCTGCTCTGTGGTCTGGACATACAGTATTTTCTTCTATGTTTCTTCATCATAAAGACTCTGAAAGTGAGCTCTGGTCTTACGAGAACAAATGGGAGGTTTTCAGTCTATGTCCTCCTAGCTGGTTGACTTTGCCTTCCTAAAATTTTTGTTGATCTCCAAGAAAATTTTCTCTGCATGGTCCTGGGAGGGATGCAGATAACAGAATCACAGAATTGGTTGGAAAAATATCATAAAATCCAATCATAAACCTGATACTGTCAAGTCCACATCTAAACCATGTCCCTAAGTGTCACATCTACTAAAAATCTCCAGGGATGGCAACTCTACCACTTCCCTAGGCAGTCTGTTCCAATCCTTGACAACCCTTTCAGTGAAGTAATGCTTCCTAATATTTAGTTTAAACCTCCACCAGTGCAACCTGAGGCCATTTAATCTCATCCTATCACTTGTAACTTGGGAGAAGAGACCAACACCTGAATCAGTGCAACCTCCTTTCAGGTAGTTGTAGAGAGTGATCAGGTCTGCCCTCAGTATCCTCCTCTCCAAACTAAACAACTCCGGTTTCATCAGCCTCTCCTCACAAGACTTGCTCTCTAGACCCTTCACCAGCTGTTTTCCTTCTTTAGACACACTACAGAAGCTTGATGTCTGTCTTGTTGTGATGCTCAGTTTCTACCTTGTAGCTTTGCTGTAAGCACCGGGGCAGTGTGTTGACCCTTCTTTCATGTGTCAGACAGTCCTCAAAGATTTGTCAAAATAGCTCCGTGTAACATCTCTGTGTGGCTGCATCTTGCTGCTCTCTGGCCCTTGGACCCAGGATGCCTTCTGTCCCCATATCTAAGATGTAGCCCTTAAACTGATACATTTGCTTTCCTTCTCTTCAGAGCACTTGTATTTGGGTGTTCTGGCATCACTGATGTATGTGACCAGCTGTTATTTTCTCTAAAATCTGTATAAAATCAATGTGTCCCTCAGAAATACCATTACTCCTGACACGAAAACAAATGTCATTCTGCTGCTGCAGAAAGCCAAGATTTATCTTCTGAGGAGAGTTGTCTGCCAATAGCCTCTTAATACCCAGAAGAGGTCACCAGGATTGGGATGATTGAAATTTTCACTTTCAAATGCATGACTTTTCTTTTTTTTTCTGCTGTTATGAAAAAATATTTTAAGTCAGCCTTGTAAATTTTTGCCAGCCTGAGGCAATCAGCTCCTTTAAATGGTATTTCTTTTTAAAATACCATGAAATAGAAATAAGTGCACAGGGAGATATACAGCCCACCCACTACTGATATATGTCTTTATGGTATAGGCATACATTATATACAGTCCTATGCATCTGCCAGCTGCTTAGCTTAAAAGGCTCTCAGGTTTTCCTCTTTAAATCATATTTTGTACAGAGAATTATAAGAGCCCAGTGAGATGCAAATAAAAGGATTTTACCAATTAACTGAGAGCAATGTATTAAAACTGAAGACAAAAAGCTATTTCTGGGTCTTTCTTTTGACACTTTGCAGCTTCTAGGATTGAAAAGCATGTTGGAAAGGAAGGATTCTCAGAGTTTTGTTCTTTCTTATAAATTCACAAGTCTCACCAATCCGAATCCCAGTGCCAAGGTAACTTGTTTAGATTTAGGATGCTAAGTAAAGGATACACCTACACAAGCAATGATGCAATCTTTACTGATTTAGGCAAGCATAGCAGGCAGCGTTGGCTGCCTGTGTCTCCTGAGGAAGTTCATTACTTTGCAGTCACCCTGCAAGTGACCACAGCCTTTGATGCTACAGCCTCAGGACAGGGTATTAGGATGGTTCTGTAAGTGCTGTTTTAAACATTCTGGGTTACCTGCAGGTCTCTAGCTTGCGAAAAGCCACAGGGAGAGATTAGGAATTGTGCCTCTGTTTGCCGAATCCTCTGTCAAGCTTAAATGTAGCTCCTTTCAGTTCATTTACATTAGATTGGATGTTGGTAGAGCCCAAATAATGCTAGCCAAAACCACAGACCAATATAAATGTCTTCATCCTTCCCATCTTGTAAACAGAGTGTTATGATTAGTCCAGTGTAGCTGGAAGGAGTTTGGTTAGCACCATGCAGGTTTTTTTTTCATAGTAAAAAGCAGAGCATGGTGACTATGGGCCTTGGTGCAATGAATGAAATGCACCTCATCAGCTGGTTAATTGGCATAACCTTCAGTCCTGGTGCCAGCCTGCTAGGAAGGAGTAGGAGGTATCAAAGAACAACAGGCTTGAAAGTAGACCTGAGGGAAGAGCTGTGATGCCTAAACCCAAACATTAACAATGATAGCATTAATTATGAGAACAATGTCGTTCCTGCAGTTTTGAAGCAATTCCAGTGGGAGATTCCTCTGAATTCTAATGGCAAGTTATAGCCGAATGTTGTGATTGAATGCATATATTTATTGCCTTTAATAAAATCAAATCGTTAGTAACTGAGAGCTCTAGATCTAGAGATCTGAGAAAAGCTCAGGCAACCCTGTGGTTTTTATGTTTTAACTCACAAATATTATCTTTTTCCTAAGAACGCTGCTATATAATTTGCATTCTAGTGGTACTGCAGTGTTAAATGAAGCTTGAGATACTGTTGTGTTAGATGCTATATGTACCTTCTAGCAAGCTTTGCAGAGATACAGCAGTGAAACGGGCACTTCAGCACACTGGTAGAGGGCAGGGTGGATGCATAGTGAATGTGGAAATAGGTCCTATAATCAAAAGGTGCTGAGGCCCATGGAGTGAAATGTTGTATATAGCATGGGAGACAGATGCATGATTATTTCTGGTCTGGGGAAGATTAAACAAGTGATCCTAAACCAGGAACTAGCAGGAAGCANAATGGCTTCAAGCTCCACAAGGGGAGATTTAGCCTGGACATTAGGAAAAAAAATTCATGGAAAGGGTCATTGGGCACTGGCAGAGGCTGCCCAGGGAGGTGGTTGATTCACCTTCCCTGGAGGTGTTCAAGGGACAAATGGACAAGGTGCTAAGGGACATGGTTTAGTGATTGATAATTGGTGATTGATTGGACTTGATGATCCAGTCGGTCTCTTCCAACCTGGTTATTCTATGGTTTTCTGTTTTCCTATAAATCCTCAGTTCTTCCAGAAGTTGAATAACTTTGATCTTATGCCATGTCTGTAGAAATTAGGTCCACTGTTTCAGGCTGCCAGATTGCTACAAGAGAAAGCCCAGCAGGCACTGAATGAGGTGTTAGGCAGATGAGGAAAAATATAATTTCAGTGATGACTACAGTTGGCTTCATGCTAGTCATGAGATTTCACATCATAATTGTCCCTGGAAACAGCACAGAGAGCAGCCATGAAATATATGAGAAGTGTTAATTGCTTTGTGTTGTCCTGCACACGGTGCAATTAATATGTCATCATCTATAATGTAGTTGGTAAAACAGGGTGAAATTCGTCAGATGGTGTGATGGGTTGACCCTGACTGGATGTCAGTTGCTAGCCAAGTTCCAATGTCTCTTCTCTATTCAGCTGGACAGGGGAGAGAAAATATAACAAAAGACAGTGGGTCAAGGAAAGGACAGGGAGATTACTTGGCAATCAGTGATGGGCAAACCAGACTTGACTTGGGCAAAATTAAATTAATTTTATTGCCAATCAAATCAGAGTAGTATAATGAGAAATAAAAACTACATCTTAGAAATGTGGGCTGCAGAAGAATCTCTGCTATGGTGCCTGGAGCACCTCCTCCCCCTCCTTCATTGACCTTGGTGTCTGCAGAGTTGTTTCTCTCACGTATTTTCACTCCTTTCTTTGACTGCAGTTGCACAGATGTTCCCCCTCTCTTCTTAAATACATTATCCCAAAGGTGTTATCACCATTGCTGATGGACTTGGCCTTGGCCATTGGTGGATACACCTTGGAGCCAACTGGCAGTTACACTATACGATTTATGAGAAGCTTCTGGCAACCTCTCACAGAAGCCACCTCTGTAACCCCTCCACTACCCGAACCTTGCCATGCAACTCCAATACAGATAGGAAATTGGGAGAAGTGGTTTTATTATTTTGATTTGTCTCCTTACTAGAGGAAACCGAAACAGGCAAAACCCTGCCACGAACAGCCTGATGAACAATTTACCAATAAGCAGAGAAAAACATGGCTGAGCAATTTAAGCTGTGTGACAGTTATCAATTTATAAGTTTATCTCATGCTTTGAGGGCTATGACTGCTGTTTTGCTCAGGTATGGCACCTGCAATTATATCAGTGTTACAGAGCAGAGAATTGAATATAGACTGGGGACCTGTCTGGATCTGGGGTGCATGTTACTCGGTTCAGATATACTTTTCTCTTTGCAGTCCATTCCAAAACTGTCTGCAGATGCCGCGGGCTCCTACTGAGATCAGGCTCTAAGTGTCAAAAAAAAAAATTAAAATGCATAAGTTTTGGAAGTGATCTTGAGGAAAAGAAGCTAGATCTAGGCCAGCAGTGCTCTAGCGGTGGGGTTTACACATTCTGATTTTGTATATTAGACAAGAAGCAATTGCCTACTTCTTGGCAGCTTTTGGATTCCAGGATTGTGCTTCTCCCCTGCCTCTTTTACCTGTGTTGCACTGCAGAGATGTATAATGAGGCAGTTATGGCAATGGTCTTCAAGGTCACTGTCATATGTGACATCCTCTACCCTATGTGTTTGTGAATTTTCTCTTGGGTTATCAGTGGAAACTGGATTTCTGTGGTGCTGGGGATAAGCCCCAGTTTTTCTGTTCATTTCCTAGTAAGTATCAATGTTTAAAAAGCTGAAAGAATGTGGTTGAATGTAACGTTTTTGTACTTGTCAACAAAGAAAGAAATGAATGCTTTGTCACTTATAAGTTCAGTTTTATTATTTTGTAAGTCTGATGGTATGTGCAGTTGCATTTTTAATCTATATTCATCTATAGATCATAGCTTAACCCACTGAAACTGGGCTGTTTGCCATCACTGCTTCTTATGGAAAGATTTTTTTTCAGTAGCAGCCAGCTTATCTCCACTCTTTCCTTATTCCTGCTCCAAAGTCCTGAAGTAATTGATTTCATATATTAGCAGACATATGCCTGATGGTTTTTTTTAACTTGCAACAGCTGTCCTCATAGTAGAAGAAATGATAACTTAGTCAGTGAACACTGTTGATACGTGTTGTTGGTGTGTTGCATCAGTAGTTTAAAATACTCTCTTACCCAATCATTAAAAAATACCTTTCCAAGTGAGACCTAGTCAGAGGGGGTTTTCTCCTCCCTTTTATTGTTGATGCAGCTTGTTTGTGGATGCATATGTTGTATTGCAATAGTGAATCAGTTATTGCTTATCATAAATGCACTTTATTTAAAATTAATGGGTTTTTTTNGTTTAAAATACTCTCTTACCCAATCATTAAAAAATACCTTTCCAAGTGAGACCTAGTCAGAGGGGGTTTTCTCCTCCCTTTTATTGTTGATGCAGCTTGTTTGTGGATGCATATGTTGTATTGCAATAGTGAACTTTTCCTACTTCAGTCATTGTTTATCAAAATGCGCTTTATTTAAAATTAATGATTTTTTTAATAAACATGATAAGCTTAAGATGCACTTGCTTGTTTTATGTAGAGCCCATTGCCACAACATTTGAGCATTTCCCACAGTCGATGAAGTAGTTTATCTTCACAGTGTTCTAAAAAGGATGGAAACATCCCTGTTTTGTGGTGGAAAAAACCTACTTTCATAATTTCTTCATCCAGAAAACCAGGAGATTTGGATTTTTTTCCAATATTCCCTCTTGCTGTAAATTTGTTTGGTGGGTTTTTCACATGTGCTTTTTTTTTTAATACATGAACCTTAAGCTGAGCACTTCTGTAGAGCAACAGCCTTTGTAGGATCAATCTGAATGTCTTATACAGTAGGGTACTACTTTATTAAGAGTGAGGATATGACAGCCCATTTAGCTCCCTGGAAAACTTCTTGTCTGAAGTAGACTTTCTAAGGAAGAGCTAGAAATGATTGTGTCACGGGTAGCTAAAAGAATGAATAGCAGTCTGGCAACCATTTATTAAGAACGAGCTCTCCGTTGATGGGGTAAACCTATCTGCCCTTAATGCCTTTTTCTATTTGATCCCATCCATAACAGTTTGGTCCTTGTATGAGAGAAGCTCAGTGAGTGGCAGTCTTGCTTTTTGTGTAGCACTGATCAAGAGAGATTATTTCTACCAAGATATGAATTATTCTGACAGTCTCATTACTGTCAAGTAAAAATTAAAGCAGTCCTGAAACTGCAAGTCTTAGCCTGAAGTATTTATTAATTGATGTCCAGATGGAAAGACACCCTCCACGGACTGCAACAGACTCCATCAGGGATGAAACAACTTACCCAAAAAATTACACAACTTGAAACTAGACACAGCCCTCTGAGAATGAGATGTTCTGCTCTACTTGGGCACTTTTTCACTTGCAAATAAACTTAAAGGACAAAGGTGGCACGGATAAGTTTGGCATCTATAGAAACAGCTTTTAGAAAGAAATATTCCCAATTTCATTTTTAACGTACAGTGTGTATGGCCATAAAATGGTTTACAAAACTCTGTAATGTGGATGAGAAATCACTTTTTAAGAGAGGTAAAACTGTAATTTGGACTATCACCTTTCAGCACCTTACTTTCTTAGGAAGGGCAGCTACTTCTTCCTTGGTTTTGGTAAAATTCTCAATAAAATAAATGACGTTTTCCTTAAATACTATGAGTGCTGGTCATGAAAGACTGCTGAGTAACTAGTTTTCTTTGAATG
Organism: Piaya cayana; assembly: GCA_013389865.1. NCBI lineage: Eukaryota > Metazoa > Chordata > Aves > Cuculiformes > Coccyzidae > Piaya > Piaya cayana. The sequence continues at coordinate 50,481 of WAAB01007609.1, read as the reverse complement.
AGTGCTCTGCTGTATATAATATGTGTGTCTATACCCATACCTTGAATAGATTAAATCCCTGCAGCCTCAGTGCATGTGATAGAAAAGCAAAGAGGTTAGAAAGGTTACAGAGAAGATTGGCTTTCATGCTTCGGCTGAAACTGAAGCTTATTCTGCCTGGGTTACTTCAGCAGCCCACTTACAGGAAAGTTTGTGCGAATTTCCTGAAATATTTTATTTCCTCTCTTTCCTTTTCTATACCAGGGCCTTCCCTTCTCCATCTTTAACCCTGTGAAATCCAGGGAATGCAGACTGATGCGGCTTTTCAGCACCTCTTCTCTACTTCAGGCATACTATTTACATCTATATAGAACCTGTCTCTTAAATTTTACTCTGTGTTTGAGTCTCTGTTATCTGATTCTGACTAGTTTCGATGATTTTGGGAACTGGTATTTCACCTAGAGATATGTGTGGCATCCCAAGCAGCCTTTGTGCATGCTATGAGTATGGTGGTTGTTCATTTGGACATTTAATTTCCTTTTCCTATTCTGAGCGTGCTGCTGCCACAAGTGACAAATATGACAAAATGATTACATTTTATATTTCTTAGTACCTATGCCCTCAGGCAGGACACATTATATCTTTTGGGGAACCTGGGCCTCTATGAATCCAGAACAAAGTGAAAGAGAATTGAATTATAGATGAGAGGCTATTTGACTTCTTCACAATCCTAAATTCAGGGTTGCAAAGTACAAAGTAAACAGCATGTCTCATGAGAGCTGCCCTCACAGCTCCTGGTTCATACTGAGACCTCATCCTGTGTTCACAGGGTTCTGTCACGTTATCTTTTTCTGGATTGACTTTGCACATTCATTGTGTGAAAAAACTTTCGCTTTTTATCTGCTTCCATCGACCTACAGTTTTCAGATTTCAGCACTGCAATGTATTTGCACTACTCCTCAGCATCATTTCTATTCCCTGAAAAGGTAAAGCTCACAACCTGAGAAATGCATAATAGATACACAAGATAACAGCTACCACAAGGCCACAGACCACAGGGAGAAGAACTAGCTGGGGATTTATGAGCCAGTACGGGAATAAATACCTAAAAGGTTGGAGTGAAATGAAGCTTTAAAAAGTCTTTGTGGTGCTTCTCAAGACTATGTGCCCTCTTGGTCTTCCCTGTGTGTTTGTCCCTGAATCTGTCCCCATGAAATTGCAAATGCAAAAACAAAACAGGCTATTAAAACTCACTGTACCTGCATTAAAAACAAATCACACCATCCCAGCTCAGGAAGGTAATTGACAAACTCAGAGTGCATGAAATCGATGCAAAGCTGAGTGTAAACTAAGAAGTGATGAAAATATCAGTCTCCAACCTATGTGTTAGCAATGCAATCTGAGCTATAAATACCAATTACTGAACCGCCAGCTGTAAGTCATCCTCATAGTTCAGGGCTGAAACAGTCTTTTCCCTCCCTTACTGATAAAATAAGGAAAATTAAATAGGTTAAACAATTAAAAAAAATCTTATGGACCTCCAAGAACTTGAATTTTTGTTTTTCTTTTGCACTACTTATATGAGTAACCTTGAGAGAAATTACCTTTGCCAGAGACTCCTTAATTATACCCATAAACCAGTCTTGTCCGGCATTTATCTTTCTCCCCTGTAATCTGTTGTGCTGTTGTATAAGAAGTGGGGGTGCTCTGCAAGGTCTTCCCTCTGCAAAACTCAGCCTTAATGTTGTGTCTGAGAGGAGTCGGAATAGTTGAGGTGGATGGATGAAAACAGAGAGTAACCTTCCATATAACAATGTTAAAAGGTTGCAATGACGGGTATCTGTTCCTGTTGTGTATCTTGACCTCTGCTTCTCCCTAGACCCAGAATATCTGTCTTTGCTGAAGCAAGTGTTTTCCTTCTCATAATAAGAAAGGCAGTGCATGTACTTCAAAGTCCCTGCAAAAGTAGTAGTTAAAAGGAAAGTCCTTCCTACCCGTGAGGTTAAACACGGCCAAATGCCGGGTCCTGCACCTGGGGCACAACAACCCTATGCAGAACTACAGACTGGGAGAAGTCTGTCTGGAGAGCTGCCAGGAGGAGAGGGACCTGGGGGTGTTGGTCGACAGCGACTGAACATGAGCCAGCAGTGTGCCCAGGTGGCCAAGAAGGCCAATGGCATCTTGGCTTGGATCAGAAACGGTGTGACCAGCAGGTCCAGGGAGGTTATTCTCCCTCTGTACTCGGCAC
>WAAB01007609.1:6980-48227 GCA_013389865.1 Piaya cayana | reverse complement strand
TTGGAATATGCTGCCCAGGGAGGTGGTTGATTCACCTTCCCTGGAGGTGTTTAAGGCACGAGTAGACAATGTGCTGAGGGACATGGTTTAGTGTTTGATAGGAATGGTTGGACTCGATAATCCGATGGGTCTCTTCCAACCTGGTGATTCTATGATTCTATGATTCTACCCCTTTAGTCAGTGTACCACACAGTTTTTCACCTAGCATGGTATTTTCAGTGTGAAACTGATGCATGTTAGTCTTGCACAAAGCTCTCTGGAGATAAGGGTAACGTGAACTTGACCACAATGCATATGTAAAAATATTGATCTAAAGTAAAATACATAAAAAAATCTGTAGCTTCCTCCTGCTTACTCATTAGAATCTCCAAGAATCTCAAACCTGGATGGAGAGAAGTTTTACTGTGGGAAAAAAAAAAAATCTCCTTTATCAAGGCAGAGTGTGCATATGCACAGAGTTCTTGTACACCGCTGGCTTTCTTGCTGGGAAAATCCTGTCCCAGTGGAAAATGTGCAAGTAACTGTAGCGGCAAGCCAGAGATTTACTAATTGCTGAAAGCTGGTGACCTACCCTTAGAGGAGGGTTGGACAAAAAACGTCTGGGACAAAGCTGGGCAGTATTTCTAAAGATGAGGATCTGTTTCAGCTGTACTGGAGATATGGGGAAATGACATTCACTAGCACAAGTTTTATTAGTTCTAAGAGACTCTTGGGTCTTTCTTAAACTGAAGGTAAAAATGAACATTAATGCAAAATGTTTCTGCAAAACTTCTCATACCAATAGGACTTCTAATACGGATGATTAAGTAAAATACCTTATAGGGCCCAGTGTGCTTATGCTGCTCTCAGGAGCAGACGTGGTCCATTGTGTTTTATAAAACCAGGAAACTTAAAACATTTTTTGTTTATTGTTCTCTGTAATATGGAACATTTAAACTGTCTTATTTTTCCCTATAATCTTTGCTCTGCCAACTTAGTAAAATATTTGTAATAAACAGAAATATGGATGAATGGACTAGTCAGGAATTATCTTCCTAGTACTCATAAAAATAGATAAATAGGCATAAAAAAAGCCCATAATGCAAAATTTTATGTTTTCTTGTCACCCTTCATCTGCGTCTTCTCACTGTATGTCTGTGAGCTTGGAGGATGCAGATTTTGTTTCCTGATCAAAACTAATGGATGGAGATGACAAGGCTCATCAGTCCAATGCTACTGATAGTCTTCTTGACAGCAGCACTTTTTCTTCAGGGTTAGCTCCTGACACACTGCCAGGGGGAAGGGGAGTAATCTGATCTGCTGGCCGCAGCCTAGGTGAGGGTGGCTGCTATTCTTTTCCTCTGTTAAAACAGATTGCTGGTTGGATGCCTATAGGAAGCTAAAGCCTTAGAGATAAAAGGGACCTGAAACTTCTGCCCTGTCCACTTCAGATCAGGCATTGCAGATACCAGCATGGATGAGCATGTTGGGTTTGTATTTTGAGCAAGAGAGGAGAAACAGATTTGAGTTCATTTCCTTTTTTGCTTGTGTGTTTAGATGTACTATTTATTTGTAAACTAATTTCTTATGTGAAGGATTTATGCCTCGTTTCTCCATCTCAGCAGTCTCAGTCTCACTTACCTAGTCTGTGGTGGTCTTATGAATGTTAATGGATGTGTATTTATGCATCAAATACAATTAGTTCAGTTCTTCTCTTATAACAATTCTCAGGCTATGAGCACTGATGATAGGGTCCTATATAAATAAAATTTCCATCTATAGATCATCTACCAGATGCCACAGTGATCCTGAATGTAAAGTTAATGACTTTTTCAAATGAATTTAAACAACCTAACAATGAGATCTAACAGAGAAAATTAAGGATGCCATCATGTTCAGAGTCTAAATGCATGTGGGATGTGTAATAGGAAATATAAATGCATTGTTAATCTCAAATTGCAAGTTCAGATCCAAACTACATTCCCAAACTTTATTCCAGCAGCTGACAGCAAAGACATAGAAGAGTACTTTCATCCTTAACAAAGATGGAGGAGGTTTTTTGCCTAGATCAGCTGAATGTTTTCATCTTCAGATATCGCTGGGTCATAGTCACGGTTGGATTACTTACATGAATTGAAAATAAAGTGGTACTTTCTAGTTGTGGGTGTGAAAAGAATCATTACCTAGAGCTGCTCAATAATTGGTAGCTTCTCAAACTTTGAGGCATATGTAGTTACAGAAAACAATCCAGTATGCATGGGCTCAGGGGCTGGACAGCAGTGTAATCACTCTCTGCAGGAGATATTTTTGGGGAGGGAAGATGGGGGCATTTTAGCAGTGCTGTAATGAAAAGTGACATTTTACTATGGCCACTAAACATCCATTGCTACAAGCAGTCAAGTGTCTCTGACAAATGAAAGGGCTGCTATTTGAATGTCAGAGGCAAGAATTTAGAATTGGTACTTTATTCAGGTAAATGGATGCAATCTCTTCCTTTAGAATTTGTCATTTATTCTGTTCTGTAGCCTAGGCTTAAAAATATGTGTGGCCTGGACACTAGTCAGTGACTTAGGGGAAGGAAAAGCACATAGATTAACAAAGAAAGAGCTTCCTCTGTAAACAATATAATATGTTTTAAAAATTGCATTTATTGTCCATTAGTATCTGCTAAATGCTTTTGGAAAGCATCAGTCTAAAGAAATAAATCTAAAATACCTAGTAAAGATGTAACTAGGAGAAATTAAACCCAAATACAGTTTTTATCACCCAGCCTCAGCATTAAGCAGAGGACAGTCTACCGCAGTGTATCTACTGTACAGCCTTATTTGGGGCTTTTGAAGAATGCTTTCATCACCTTGATTTAATGTTTTTCCCACTACCTACAACAGTCTGGATTCTCTCTTTCTGTCTTGCATCACTTACGTTGTCAGTGAAACTCTGGGACCTCAATGTGAGATGTCAGAGAAAGCCAGATGTGCACTATGTAAATCAGTGCATAAAACAGTATGTATTTGCTCTGAAGACATTTAATGATTGCAAATACTTCTATTAGGAAGTGTGTTGGAGTAATTTTCTTAAGGTCATGTTCTTCTGGTAGTATTTTACTTTGTTTTTCTTTTATTTTAGTTCATTTCATTTTATTGGCTAACAAGTGAGAATGATCTGTATTGATTTGCTTTATTTATTTGGGGTTTTTTACCCCTTCTCCAGGCTGGCTTTGTTTATTCTTCTCTGTTTTTCTTTTTTAATTGCTTGAAATAATTTAAATTCAGTTTCAGCGTTGTTATTCGGCCTCTGTTCATTGCATTATAAACTTCTATGTGTGCAACCTGCATTAGACTTACCTTAATGCATGGGAATAAAGAAGATTTTTAAAGGCACTAGACAATTTCTTAGCAGCTGCTAAGACAGAATACTGCTGCTGCTCTGAAATCCTCCTGTTTCAAAGTAATCCTAGCCCTGCAGATGTATTCACAGATAAAAGTTCCAGTCAGATTGAACATTTTATCTTTCTGAAGTAATGTGCTAGCTATTGCTTTTCATGTGTTGTTTTTTTAAGCTGGCTAAGCTTTTCCTATCTATTTTCTCCAATGAAAATGGAAACGTGGTTAAAGCCGCTCAATAATTTGATCATGGGTGAATTCTAGCATGTAGCTAAATCCAAATCTGGAAGGACAGTGTTTCTGTGCTGCCAGAGAAGAGATGTCTGTGCTGGCAGAGGTGGAGCGTTTATCAGCAAGGGTTTACTTGGCTGTTGATGTACGCTCTTGGTGTAAAGCACTGTAGTGCTTGATCAACAACTAGTTATATCCAGCAACAAATAATAGTAGAGCTTTTGGTCACCTGTTTGGCCATTCCTTCTTGTTTGGGACACTCTGTGTGAGAGAAGCAGGCTGCTTTTCCAAAAATTAAGATTGACCAAGCCACAGGGACTTGCTAGCCACATGTCCCTTGTCCACAGCAAACACAGGGTAACATAACACATGTGAGTTACAGCTACTGACGATCAGCTAATATCAGAGAATTTTGTTAAGCTGGCATACTTGATCTGTGTACCTTAATTCACGTAAAAACCCAGGAATATTTACACTAGCCAACTTCTAGGTGCAATGCAGAGCTAATGTTATGGATCTCTCCCCAGTGGCAAGTAGGGTCATCTTTCACTATCCCTGCAGGTTTTCTAGTAAGGTGCCAGAGAGTGAAATGGAGCATCCCAAGGGTCAGGTGTATTAATTTGTCTCTGAGCCACACACAGAAGTTGTCAGCGTAGGTGTGGTGCTGCAAGCATGACAGGTGCTCTGACAGGCTGAGGTCGCAGGAAGCACCACAGCTTGTGTTATCTGGGCTCTGTTTATTAATGACTGAAGGAGTGTAGGAATGAGTGGCACAATAATCATGTCTATGGTTTTCTTCCTGAGAAATGACTTGCTGAAGCTTTCTCTGAAGATCTAGAGGTGCGTAAGAGCGGAGTAAATGCTGGGGAAGAATGTACCATCTCATCCACTTACTCCCCAGGAAGATCCAGCTCAAGCCACAAATTCTTAATCCTTTCCACTGGATTAATTTATGGTGCAATCACTAAGATGTAAGGGTTTTAGAAGGGCTGGGCCTTAATGCGGATTCCCATTTCCAGGGTACGTGTTTAGTGTATCAACAGCTCCAACTCTGCAATCCTTATGCTGATTGTACATCTATGTAAGTATTCATCACCCTACAGACACTAAGGAAGCTGCTTCTATGGACAGAATCTTGTCTGGTGCCCCCTGTACTGAGAACAACAAAAATCAACATATTCTGGAATTATAAAATGCTCTGTTCTTTGTTTCATTACTCAAGAAATTGCTGAAAACTGGGAGCTGAGCTCTCAGAAGATTTAGTCATGAGAAACCAAAGTGAAGGCTGATTTCTTCCTCTTCTAGTTTCGCTGCTATTGTACTGCAAAGCCCTCTGAGCTCCCTGACACGCTAAAGCATCCTCTCTGCCCTGTCAAGGTGACAGCATTGCTACTTCTAACAAATTCACTTCCCATAACATATTCAAAGGATATCCAGTTCATTCAAATGTACCAGATTTAAATGTATCTTAATTTATTACTGTGTTCTAATCACCAGAAGATGATGAATATAATTAAAGATAATGAATGGCCCCATTAGTCTTTTGCTTGCTGTGATAATTCCTTCAGACAGACACTTCCTTTGTCTCTATGTAGTGTGGAAAGACACTTTAGTGAGGGATACTTCTCTTGTTGCAGCTGCTCCTCACCCTGGAGCTTAAGAATTGTATTTGAGAGCAAGGCTGTGAGCGAAGAAGAGAGGAGTAGAAGTCTCTATGCTAAGTGGTATGCAAGTGATTGCTGAAGATGAAGGTAGAAAGAGCTGGGAGTTGCTATAAAACCTTGTGTGTCCTGCATGGAAATCTTGGAGCTTTGCTACTGTATGCTGGTATTTGCAACTCACGCTTTCTTGGCTCCATGTTTTTAACTTTGATTCTACATATCTCACTGAAAATATTGCTGGCAGCTTTATAATATACATTCTTTCTTCTTTACCTTCAAACTATTTCAAACTAAGTCACGACTAAGTAATCCACCTATTTGGCACATGAGTTTTCCATTTCTCATCTAGTTACTGAATCAACCTGACATTGTGAAGCTTATACACTTTACCAATATTTCAGTCTTCTAGCGGTAGGACTGCTGCAATGCAGACCAGGACTGTGTCAATATTCCTAGTGGGTTGCATTACACATGTGAAATGTCTGCCCTGATCTACCTCCTTGGTGGCCGTGTGATGAAGGCAAAATGCAAATCAGTGTTTTGTTTGGTGGGGAGCAGTGAGGTGGTGTAGTGGTTTTGATTTTAGACCCTCCTTGGTAACCAGGTTGTAACTGAGGAAGTAGTCATCCTCCCAGTATTCCGTACGATTTTCTACATAAACCAGGGTATAAACAAGAAGGGGGAGAAGCCTCTTGCTCTCTTTCCTTTCCGGTGGACCCGGGAGCAGGTTCTCTGCTATCGGCTCTGCTTGTGTGGAGGAGTGAGGCCCAGTGAGGCCTTGTGGACCTTGAGAAGTGGAGAGTGCTGGCGGTCGCTTGGTGCAGTTCTGCTATCTCGAGGAGAGTAGTAAGATTTTCTCTTGTTAGTTTTTATTGGTTACTCCTGGGTTTTTGTTGTGTATATTTTTGTACAGCTTTGGTCTGCTCATTTCAGCATTTCAGTAGCTTTTCCCTTCTCCCTTTCTCTTGTGTTCATAGAGGGAGTGGGGGGAGGAAAGGCTGCAAACTGTAAGGTTTGAGCATTTGGCAGAAAGGTCGGATCCAAACCGTTACAGGTGGTTAAAGCAGACATAGAGTTTAAGTTTCTTGTTGGGGGGAACTTGTGATTCAGTGCTCATCAACTTCAATGGTTTCTCTGTTTGTCATGACCTGTATCATTAATGAAGACCTAGAATCAGACTGCTCTGGAAGGACTTGCTTAGAGAAGGAGAATGGCAGCAAAATGTCAAGAGTCCTCACAGGCTTTGCATCCATCTGGCAGCAGTTTTCCTAGCCCAACAGGGCTGTCGCTTTTGCCTTGGAACACTTTTATGAGACTATGAAGAGCCTTTGGGAAAGGATTTCCATCCTCACTACCTTCCCTACAGTGTTTTCACTCAGATGGGCTTCAAGGTTGTCTGGATGTTGATAATGCAGGCTTCTCAAAATATCCCAGATTATTCAGCATTGTCTGACCAGCACAAGTGAGTGAAGTACAAGTGAGGGGCAGAATGTGCACTGCACCTTTGTGTCTGCTGGGGCTGCCCTTCCTTGCTCTGGTCAGGCTACTGAAATTCATTTACTGGGCTGCAGATTTCCTCCAAAACAATCATGAGAAAGAGAAAATGTAGTCCTCTGTTTCTGTCCGAGACCAGATCATTTCTGCACCAAATCAGTATCACTCCAGGCCAGAGAGCAGGAGATGCTGCTAATCTCTCTCTTTCAACACTATCCCTTCTGGGCTGTGCTCATGCTCAGCAGATGTTTATGACTTAAACCTGTCAGCTGTGGCAATCTGATGCTTCAAATCTCTTTTGAGGCCCAGCAGGAGAATTTAATATCTCTGGATGAGGGGATGTCAAGCTAGTTCTCCTAGCTCAGAAATACCAGATGTGCTGAGAAACCCCGAACTTCAGTAATATGACTCACGACTTTTGATCTGGAAATTTCTTGTTATTAATATACATGCAAAAAAGTCTGTTTAATATTATAAAAAAATATACAGGAGTGATCTGTTCCCATGGTCCTGCTGAAATCACACACCAAAATCCTGTTAATCTGAAGCAGTGGATATTAACTGAATCAACAATCTGCAGTAAATTTTCCAAATAAAAGCTGTTGTTTGGTGTTGATAAGTACTGAGATCTTGTCCCTCCTGTTCCTCCAAGAACAGTTTTGTATGCAAATCTGTCTTAGGAAAATTTTCAAACATTATGTCCATTGCATTCTACATCATTTTAGTGTTTCAAAATATGCAGGCAAGTGGGAATGCTACAATAAACTTCTCTGAGGAAAACTTAGAGACATGTGAGCTTAGGGAAAAGATGGAAATGGCTGATAGGGAGGAACGAGGCAGAAACAGAAAAGAGCTGTTTAATAGTAATCTGGGATGCTACCTGCTTGGACACAGAAGGTTGCTTGAGTGCCTTCTACAGGTTTTGCACTATATGTGCCAATAATTTTGAGACGTAGGGATCTCAACTAACAGTTGAGATTTCAAAGGAACAAAACTATTTGTGAAACTAGCTCTTGCTGAACAATTTCACTACAAAATAAAGGGAGGCTTTTTTTTCAAGTGATAAAACATGGATTTTATTTTTAAAAAGGAAAAAGACCATTTATGATGCAATATCGGTGTTTTGGTTTTGGTTTGTTTGTTTTAAATTACCGAACTCAAAAAAAAATTAAAAGTAATTTAGTAACTTCAAAATGCAATTTTAAGCAACCCAGAAATAACAAAAAGAGGGGGGATGGAGTAAGTGCTGGGCTTGCTCATGACCTCTCCTACTGACAGAAGCAGAGTCACTTTGCAACAGCTGGTAATGAACTCTAGGAAGCACAGCAGGGCTTGCGAACAAATTTCTCTAAAATGCAAGAATGAGCGCCTTCTCTAGGAATAACTGCCCAGAGAATTGCCAGGACAATTTACTGCTTCTTGTGCATAGCTGAAATTCCTTCCCAAGTGTTTTCCTTCTGCAGGAGGTGCCAGAAGCAGGGGTCTTGCTTGCAGTGCGGTGCCCTGTTTTCCAGGCTTGCCTGCTGCACTCTTCAGCTGTCCTGACAGTTGATTAATGCTTCAGCTGTGGAGTGACAATTCTGGTTCGCACCTTCATCCATCATCCCTGCACCATTTCCTAGGGGCCTCAGGACCCCAACAAATTGTCACATAACCTAGTGGGGACTTTCTGTTCCTCCAGTTGTCTGTCAGAATAAATGTCCTGTTTTTCCAGAAGTTGCAAGGGCAAGAAAAAGAGACGGCTGGAAAACGTCTCAGATTCCTTCCATAGGAAAAGGAGATTGCTGTGATTCAACAAGGTGACTGATTAATGTTTTAAAACTTCTATCCCGCTTCTGTGCCCAGTGAAGTAGCTGGGAGTGCAAACTCCAATTCCTGACTCCCCGTGGATGAGGATGGTCCAAGCTGGTGTTTTGTAGAACTGTGGCAGGGCTAGGAGATGGGTGTAAAAATTGAATTCTGTTGCAGAAGCCAATTTTTCCTTAAGATTTGATGAGATAACAAAAAATTAGTCTTATGCCTCAGTTTCCTGTTGTAAGATGGGGGGGTCAACCAGTTTGTGCTGCTGCAGCTGTGAAAGAGACTGAGTCCCTGCAGGGAAATCCCAGCAAGACAGGGAAATCTCAGCTGCTCATGATACGAGACTGGCTGTGAAATGCCCTGAGTCACTCAGGCTCTGTCTTGTTTGCCAGTCTGTGCAGAAGGATAAGCTGCTGTTCAGGTCTAGCAGGTTTTTGTTTCTGGTTTGGGGTTTATTTTTCACTTTAAAAACAAAAAGATCTCCCTTGGTAATTTTCACAATGTCATATTGCAATTTCACATGAAATTGCTGTTCTTGCGTATCAAGAGAATAAGATGAAATTAAGTTGAGATGTATTTAGCTTTTTACCTTTCAGGCAGGGTTGTGTGGTTGCTTGTTCAGCCACTTTTGTTCTGAACCAGAAAGGACTACTTGAAAGAGGGAATGGGAATGCGTTAACAAGGGGCCCTTTTCTGCTGCCTGCTCGGTACAAGACATCCACCTTCCCTTTCTCAGGAGCTGAGCAGGCAAAGGTGACTTGTTCTCAATATAAGAGTCTTGCACAAATCTATTCTTCCTCCGTAACAGGATCAACCCAAGCACAACACAAGTTTGTGCTGTTTAATAGTGTATGGCTTGGGGACCCATCAGACTCCTATGACCCAACACTAGTGAGGAGCTGCTCCTGTAGGTCCACTCCCTCCTGAGCGAAGCAGCACGTGTGAGCAAGATACACTGTAGGTGAACTCAACTTCAACATGTGGTTAAGGAGGAGGAACACAAGAGGCATGGCCCCAGAGGCACAGAACTCAGTGTTGAGAAATCTTTTTCCAATATCTGAAACAGAAGCATTAAATTTTCTCTGATTTATGGCTACAACCACTAAAGCATCTTCCATCCAAACAACTCAGCTTGTCGATTAATGAGGAATCAGTGTTAAGCACACAGATGAGTGAGGACCGCAGTCATCCTGACAGATACATCTTTAATTGTACGTAGGAGATACTGAGGCATCTGGTGCTGCAGAGGAGGGACTGAAGCTGGTTTCAACCATCCAGACAGACTGTTCAATTCTAAATTGAAATTGCTGCATTTGGGTGTTATGGTGATGAGTCATAATTTACATATAACATCCAAGACTCAGTCACTGTGTCTAGTTTGGGATAGATTCAAGGGAACAAGAATATTTTATGTGTAGATCTGTCTTAGATACATTTTAAAACAATGTATAGGTTTTTTTAATTGATCTTGGAAACTGGCAGGTGCTTTGGCACACACCCACCTCTTCTCCTGGGAGACTGCTTGTGATCACAGATTTGGAACAGGGCTGCAGCAAGACGTGAATTAAGTAGATTAAGTATTCATTATCTTCATCATGGTATCACGTGATATCCTGAATTGTGGACATACATAAGGGCCAGCCTTGTGTGAGGAACCAACCATCTATACAGAGGTCGGCCCTGGGAGTTTCTAGCTGTTTGGAAGGATTTGCAGATCTGAATTTTGCCCAGGAGCGTTGCTGGAAGAACAGGAGAAATAGTGTCTTTGCTGTTGATATAATTCAGGTTTGTTCAGTGATTCAGCTAAAGGTGCGGGAAGTTCTGTCCTGGTAGGACTGGTTGGAATGGGGCAAATTGGCGTGTGCTTGCTGGACTGCACCTGCAGGCATTGCCATCTGATTTAATCCAGAGTTCAGCTGCTATTAGGAAGATTTAGGTTCCACCATAGCATGGTTTACTTATTTTGTTTAATTCTGTGCTGTGAAACATTGGAGAGAGCCAATGCAGACATGTGGCATTTCCAGAACCTGCTTTTGCAGTGCCTCCCACACAGGGAGCCAGCATCTCTGTTGGCCAAGAAGCTTGTAGAAGAGAGGAAGCCATCTACTCCACCTCTGAGCTATGTGGGACCATTATTCAGCTGGGAAGGCTTCCCAGCTGGAGGGAAGGTGTACTGTGAACAAATAAGGAAAAAGTCAAGCACCTTTTCAGCATAGTCTGGACAGCAGGTCAGATTTCTTTTCAGACCTTACATATTTCTCTGGCACAAGGAGTCTGGGAACTCCTTGAAGGAGGCACATCCTAGAAAGAGTATGTGCCAAGCAGATGGCAAAATTTAACTCTGAATGATCCCGTCTGAGCACTTACTCAGAGCATCTTTTCCTGCCTTCAGTCAGTTCCCCTGCACTGCCTATCTGCTTTTCTCTGTGCCCTGCAGCTCTGCCAGCACCAATTTGAACTAAATCCTCTCCAGAGAATGGATTTCTTCCAGTGTCACAAACTGCTGCTTCTGGCTGTCGGATCCAAACTAGGTTTTCCTCCAAGCTGAGGAATTGCCCCTCTGATCACCCTGCAAGTGATGGTTGTGGCTATTTCTTTCTCATCGACTTACTGCAGCCTGCAGAGGAGAGCCTTGGGGATGGCAATCCCAGCACCTGCTCTCTACCTTTCCTCACTCCTGAGTCATCCTCTTTCATGTTGCCCACATGAAAAGCACATCCAAAAGTAACTAGATTTCCTCACCTGGTTATTAGCTGGAGGATACCCAGTCTCCCCAACAGGCAGGTTACTTCAGGTCACAGTGCAGCAAGTTCCTCATATTTTATTAGTGGAAGTGCCAGCAAAGCTGCACGCAACAGTTGGAGAAGGCAAAAGCAATATGATTCTTCCATAAAAATCTTCTGTCCTTTTCTCAGCCAGTGCCCTACATACTCCTTTTTCTTTAATAACAAGGTTTACACTTTGAGGCCTTTGGATGTCCTCTGGTCTTTCTTCACTTTCATACTTCAACTATTCTCTGAAATAAATTAAAGCCCTAGAGCTAGCTGCATATCTGAGAAGGGGTGTCACCTGCATATCGGAGCTGAGCCCAGGGTATCTGTAGTTTTTTTGGAACTAGTGTCTTCCATCTTCATTTAGAAATTAACCTGGGAATATACACTAGGTTATCGGGGTTCCTTGGCTTTATTTTAAGAGAATGCAGAAATAATCTTTTCTCTGATGCCTGATACTTTTGTGGGTATGTTGTAATGACATTTTCTAGAGCTGCTGCACATGCTCTACCTGCTCATTCCTGGAATCAGTGGGGAAACAAACATCTGCTGTCCACATGGGAAGGGAAAGCAGCACTGAGTGCTCCAGGCAATCCCCTTCCTCTGCAGAAAAGTTTGCTTATGCCCTGTGTACCTTTGATCAAGCCTAGGACTGACAAAAATTGTTACTGGGTTTGCTGTTGCTGTCATTTCTGTTTGTGTTTCGAATTCGAGGGGCAAATTTGATTTAAATCAACCATGGTCACATGTAACCAAAGCTAATGAGAAGGTTTCTATCTGTATTAAAGTAAGTAAATAATTCAATAATTTCCAAAAATCTTTGCCAATGAGTCACTTTGTATTTGTCCAGGAAGAGATGATATTGCAAATCTAAACAAAACAAGTCAAAACACGTGTGTGAGCATGCTGAGTGGGATTCGCATGGGAGAAGATACCATCTGGAATCACAATTCCTTTCACAGCCAAAGAGGTAGAAAGATGCTGTCAAATAGGAGAGGTGAACAAGTGAGACACAGAAAGCTCTTGGGTAGTTGTGTGGAGATGGTTTCTTAGCTTTTTCCATCTTGTGGCCAACCCTCTCTCCTTTGCTGACTGTGCTGCACGTGTCTCATTCCAGGGCAAGGTCATAGGTGGCTGGTCCTTGATTGTGTGTATGTGACATGCACACCAGTGGGGGGTGACAGTGCTCCCCAAATCAGTGGTACAAACCTGAGCCAGGGGTCTTTCTTCCTGTATAGACAACCAGCAGGGCAAATCTCACAGCCTTTAACTTCACCCATGGACACCTCTGCTACATGCTTTTGGATTCATGTGCTGGCAGCAGAGACAGGCAGATGCTGGGCTGAGTGCCACCTGTGGGTCTGCAGCTCCGAGCGTCTCGGTTTGACTGGGACTGGGCAGGAGGCATCTCACCAACTGGTAACTGGGAGTCTGATTGTTGTCTGAATGTACTTTCATGTCCAGCCACCACATGGCGCAAAAGAGAGTTGTGCAGCTTCAATGGTTTGTTGCAAATAACAACCTTGAACAAACGTGTTTCTGGTGTGCAAAAGGGCAGTGAGTCCAGGCTGTATTTGTTGTCTTTGTGACTGTTATGAAAAGTCCTAACTTAAAACTCCCTTTTTCTGGGCTCCAGCTTTTTGAGTCTGCTACCATCCCTGACTAGTTCTTGTCCCTCTGAGTTTCTGAGTTGCAACCTGTACCATTTTGGCTTCCATGTGCCTTGTTTGCTAGCAGTGCTACTGAAAGATAATGAGGTGGGAGCATTGTTATGTGGAGGCTTGGTGGAAAAATACTGTTCTTAAGTAAGTCAATAGCATTAGCACCACTTACAAAATGCTTGGAGGAGTGACAGCATATGCTGTTCTGTCATTAAAACAAAAGCTGTATTTCAAAAGCTTTTTTTCCCCCCAAAGATGTTATGCAGATATCGCTAGTCTAACAGGAACGCAATGTGGAAGAACAGCTAAAGAGAGTAGCTGTCACTAAGAGAGGTGGGGGCAGGTGACAGGAATACAGATTTCAGTGGGATGCATTCAAGGAGAAAGGCAGCAATGTAATTTGCCAAAGACACCCTGGAGATAGTTAATAAGCACATGGAGAACTCCCCTTGCTGCAGAAATAAATCTGGCAGGGACATAATGGAGAGTGCTTTGGCACAGCTGCTCTTTGCCAGAAACACCCCACCCTCTCACTGGATTTGGATTTTGCTGGCTCACTGGAGCAGGTTGATGCTTCCCAAGTTACACCCTGCTCTCAAAGGAAAAGACAGGGGAGCGTATTGGCAGAACAGTCCTGAAGGAAGATCCTGTGGCAGAGCCAAGCCTGAGGATAGTCTGTGAGCTGATATTTGTGTATAAATTCAAGCTGGAGGACA
This sequence comes from Piaya cayana, assembly GCA_013389865.1. Classification (NCBI taxonomy): domain Eukaryota; kingdom Metazoa; phylum Chordata; class Aves; order Cuculiformes; family Coccyzidae; genus Piaya; species Piaya cayana. The sequence continues at coordinate 34,531 of WAAB01007609.1, read as the reverse complement.
GAGTAGAGTTTGAACTTTGCAGAAGCAATGCCATGATTCGTGTAGTGCAGAAAACACTTTTTCTCAGGAAGCTTTATGGCATGCAGTATTTTTTAAAACTGAACCTGGAAAACCCAGTGCAGCTTAGTCCACTCCTTGCCTGAGAGATGGACAGTTTCTGTTCAGACTATACACCAACTGATAGGAAGTTTCTTCAGCTTTATTCAGATTTGGATGCAGCTCACAATTAGTTTCATAATTCCCACCAGGCTCAGTGGAGTACGTTGTATGGAGCAAAATATCAATCTCACTCTATCCAGATTTTCACTGGCATAATTTTGCTCTTAGGTCCCACGGGGTAAGAAAGGCTTGAAAACTGACTTTACCTTGGTTCTCAGACAAGACATTATCCGATGTTAAGCCTGGAATGATGCTATATACAAATAGCTGATTGCATCATTTCCCCATTACCAGCTTGCAGATGATTTCAAATACTTTGACAAGAAAAAGGGAAGGAGGACCATAGGGAGTAGCTGAGCCACCAGGACACCTGTGGCTGGCAGGGTGCTGTGTCCTGGGGCTCCCAGGGGCACATACATGTCCTGTAGTGTTATGCTTTCTATAAGTTTTCATGCATGATTTATATGGTGCAGGGGCCTTCGGAAATACTGATTCTGAGCCCTGTCCGAACAAAGGAAATGAAAGTTTTAAAGGTTTGTGTGTTCCGCTAGGGCTGGAAACCTGGCAGCACTATGCTAAATGTGTGGGAACTGGGGCTTTTCCAATCAATGTCTCTGCTTTGCTGTTCCCATGGAAAGCCACGCCATGATATTCTTTTGTTAAAAGATTTGCAGAGCCAAAACCAACAGGGAACTTTACCTCAGCCAATATGATTTAAAATAAGTAATCATTATCTGAGGACATACTAACTGTAGACCTGCGTTAAGGTGCCTGAGGGAATGCTGCATACCTGGCTGGTCAAAACTGACCCATGACAAGCTGTTCAGACTGAATGACAGTTTGGGTCACTTCCCCTCGGTTTTAAATAGTTTCTTGCCAGCCGTACAGATGAGATTTTCAGCTTAGCATTAGCAGTGTGCATATGCATTCAGATGACTAATAAGCACCGCATAACTTGTCTGCTATTGCCTGATTTGGGTGGCTGGGAGAAACCTCCATTGGATTAAACTGAGCATCTCTAGGGATGACAAATGTGCAAAGAAGCGCTGATAAACACTGATGGCACAGACCAAGAGGCTCATGTGCCATGAAAGTGAGGGTGTCCAGAGCTACTCCAAACAAAAAGCTTTGGCAGAGCTAAGGTTGTAAAACTGCTGCAAAGGAGGCAGAGTAGGTTCGAATACGAGTTTGAGGAAAACTCTTAAAAGATATTGTTCCCAATAGTGTGATAGCTGAATACAAAGGAAAAAGTTGTTTCTCTGTTGTAGGTTTGCTGCTGAATGCAGTTTTCCAGTCTCTCATCCTCTTCAGATGTTTTGATCAATGATGGTGTGTACTAGTAATTACTAAATTTAAAAAAAAATTAAGCTAAAGAGTTGGAGTCTATCCTGTTTGTTTGTTCTCATTTGGATTTGCAAGCCTGACCAACTGTGAATGATTGAATTGGACAGGAAAGTTGGAAAGCATTTTGGGATGTTCGAAGATACACTTTCATAGCTGCAGTTTAAAATATTCCTATCCTATTTCACCTCCTAAGGACATTTCTGCTGTGCAATAAATGAGGATATTGTTACAGATCTTAAAAATACTCCAGGCTTTTCACCAGGTGATAGGCAGTTGAAAAGTCTGGTGAGGATAATTTAAAAGCCATTGTGGATATTTCCTCTTTAAAAAGATGTCTAATTCATCTCTATTTGTTATATCTGAAGCAAAGCAAACATGAGAGAGGCCTGTGCAAGTTCAACTAAGCCATAAGTATGGTCCCTCCTGACTTGTCAGCCATGTTCACGTCACCATTCTCTCAGAGGAGTCAAGAGTTCAGATCCTATGCAGTGTGCTGAAACCAGAACTACATCCTTCCTCTTTCCCTAGGGAATCCCTTTTCCTAGTATTTCTGTATCCCTACGACTTTCCTAGTTCAGTAATTTTTCTCTAGGTGCTCGATATGCACATTTTTTCTCTCTCAAACCCCTTTTTCCATGCCTCTCTTCCAAACTTTATAGTGTATTTGCATCTTGAAGTCACTGTTGGTTTTAAGTTTAATCATAAAGGGGCGAAGAAGGGAGGAAGAGAGTGAAAACCATGTTAAATGAAGAATATATAATTTTTGTTTGCTACATCTCAGCAAACATGCCCTGCCCCTCCTCTCTCTGTCAGTGCCAGGTACCATGGCTTAATCCTTTTTNGGGACAAAACACTCATGCGAAGTTTCTGTTTCGTCATCTTGCTCTTAGCCTTTCATCTTTATCCTCACCAAAATTGCATCTTTTCCTTACTTTCAAGTCTTCTCTCTGAAAATGCTTAGCATTAGAGTAGGTGTGCGCTATTGCGAGTTGCAGATGCCTTTTGGGTTATATACCAGCCTCTTGCCAATCTAAATCAGGTACCTGGCCTAGTCTGTGCAATACTTGATGTACCCTCTAGCTTCCTTCCATAAAACCCCGCAGCTGACATAGAGAAGAATATGTGCTGCCAGAGGGTGGAATATAGCTAGGTGGAAAGCAGTTGTGTGTCCCGAACTTCATGCATGCTTACTGTGTCTCAGCAAGCTGTGTGGTAGGTAGTTCCCAATGAATGTGCCAAGCGGGTGCAGCCAAAGAGCTATGACCAGCTGAAAGAATACCTATGCTTTTGTCAATGTGTGCTCACTAAAGCAGAAACATGAGAAAATCTCCATTTTGGAAGACAAAACAAAACAAAAAAATTATTGGTTTTATGAGATTTCTGCTTAATTTTAAAACTTTAAATGTTGTTGAAGAAAATAAGGGACCGCTTATTCAAATAAATGTGATGAACATTGACCAAAACACCCCTAGAAAATATGTCTGTATTTTATTCTAATAAAAACTTTGTTATAATGTAAGAGGTAAAAAACCAATACAAAACAATAATACCTATGCCTCTCCAGCTCTGACACGAAGTAGATACCTGGAGTGGCAAGAAACATAGTCATGGATACCTTTGTTTCTAACATTAGTTAGCTTGTTTAATTTGGCTTGTCTGATTTATCTATAGCTGTTCAGATGTGTGTTGCATGGCTTGGAATTACCTTGCAAGCCTCTGTTTTCATCAAAGAGCTCACAAGTCAGCAGCACAAAGGATCTCTCTTTTTATTTTTTTATTTATTATTATTATTATTCTGCCAAACTTTTGATTGCAAAGAACCAGGGTACTTAAGCAATTCATGCTGGTGTTTCTGTTAGTAGCTGGGTTGCTTGGTTGATACACAGCTGTGAATGAGGCTATGAGAAATACTTCATCAAGACGACTTGGTTCAAAGCCATCTTCTCAATAGAGGATGATTGTTATACTTGGGCCCAGTGCCTAGAGGAGACAATCTGACATTAGTAAATAGATATTGTATTTACTTTTCGTCAGGGCAGAATGGGCATTGAATGCAAAATTTTCATAAGGACTTAATTTATTTAGAGCATGAATAAAACTTTGGGAGTTAGTAATGTTTTAGGTCATTTGAATGAGTTTTCTTAAGGTCATGCAAAATGGTAAGATAAAGACTTTCTTTACATTCCTGAAATCCAGAGTTTCCTGTTAATGTATCACCAAGATATGAAACCCTTGTTCCTCATTCTCCTCCAGAAGAAGGAGGGGTATTTAGGGCCTGTCTTCAGTGGATTTGCTGGTGGTGTAAATTTCTCTCTTTCACTGTCTTGGTTTAGAAGGACATTCCCTTGTTGTCTCCTCATAAGCTAAAGAAAGTATCACTCATGTGGGGCTTTAGGTAATCAGAAGGGCAGAATTTTGTGCATTATATTTTGCACAGGTGAAAACATAAAATGGGATTTGATATGTTGGTGAATCCAGAACTTCATATCCTCAGATGTCCTTGGTCTGCACCTATACCTGTTCTGGATGTACTTTGAGGCAGTGGCAGATAGAGGATGCTTGGTAGATGCTGGTGGTTTTGCAGCTTTTGATAGTATTTAGCACGAGGTCCCATCAGACCACTGGTGTGCACTGGCTCACGCTGAGCATAGGGAGCGAGGACATGTTGCTTCCTCGGTTGCTGAGGCTTTTGCAGCAGGGGTGGTTTGTGATCTTCAGCGTGTCTTTTCCAGTCCAGCTCTGAGATAGGCAGAGCCACAGGCAAGGCAGAGATAACATCCTCTGAAACACCTCTAGCAGGCTAATGACACATGACTTCTCCAACGCCTTATCCCAACCAAGGATATCACGGTTACTGAGGAAATCCAAGGTCAGAGCAGGTGGTAAAAAAAAGTTTTTTCCTTTCAATAAAGGAGCAACCAGTTTTACCATCTAATCTAAGCTGTAAAGCAAAGGCAGGAGAAACCTTATAATTATTTTTACCTTCTGCAAGATCATAATCTTTTTTTGATTTTTATAGAAAAAAAGCTTTGCTTGAACTACCTTGTATTTTTTATAATGCTATGCAGTTCCCACACAGAGACTCCCTGGTTGCTCTGCTCCCATGGTTATTTACCTGAACTCTTACATCTGAGTCATATTTCAGTCTGAATTTTTGTTTCTTCAATGGCAGCAATTGGGTCTTATTTCATGGTCACACATTCTCCCTGCTAATACATGCTGTTAGGTGACTACTTGATGAGGTGATGTGCATCCTCTGCTCTGTAAGATGTTCATATCTGAGACATTGATCAGTGGTCCTCTGACCTAGCATAGAAGTAGTCACCTGTAGAAATGTTTAGAAATACTGTGGAGGAAAGGAGGGTATCTAAAGTGTGAGCTTGTTTTGCAGTGGAAGGATGCTGGCTCTGCATTTTTAAATGTCATCAGTCCTCACTGCACCTACTATCTCCCAGGTTTCCCTCTGCCTTCACAAAAAAAGAGTGAGTGCCTTGGTGCTTTTTATCCAAATAAACCTACACTCCTCTGTGATTTAAAGAGAGCATCTTTGTTTACTTCCCTTTTTAAAAACAGATACGTGGGGTTATCTTCCCGATATCTAAACTATCTCCTTTGATTTCTTCCGGCATCAAAGCCTCCTCAGTCATCATTTGGGAAGAAATCATCCTCCTGGAGATGCTTTTGAGGGGAAGAAAGGAAAGGATGCTTGCTGGAGCTTCATGCAGGGAATCCCAACCAGGTGTTTATTGCCATAGTGACCTCTGATGAGTTGGCTGGGACCCACAAGGGTGCCTGTGCCTCTGCTTTGCCTACCAGAGGCTGTCTGCTATATCAGCTTCACTATAGAGACTGTCTTCCACAAAGTGTCTCCCCTGTTTCTGGTTCCACTCAATTGCAGCAAATATTAAAAGGTAAATACAGGCAATTATTCAACCAGTATTTGCTGCAGCAAAAAGACCTTTTCAGGCTCTTGAGAATCCAAACTGCAGATCTAGCTCTAAGGATTACTTTAATTTATTCAAAGACAAGAAATAACCATTCCAACTGTTGTTTCCCATTCAAAGGTCAAACTTGAAATACCAAGTCCTTGCTACAGACTTCTCACTAACAAGCTGCGAGGCTGTCATTATTCTTAGAAATACGTCAACAAATAATTTCACATAGTATATGTGAGAGGATGGCATTCTGTGCATGCACATCTTCTGAACTGAAAGAGGGTATACTTTGTCTTCCAAATTATTTCTGATTTATTCAGTTGCCTATACATATAATAAAGAATTCCATAAGTGGAGTGATTCTGAAGGAATAAAAAGAAGAAAAGACCTGCTTCGAGTAACGTTTATAATCATGAAAAGAAATCCCACTGTGTAGGAGCAACCAGCAGAGGCAGTAGAAAAAGAACCACACAAATTGCTCTGAAAATACTAATTGCAGCCTGCTAAAGTCTGCTGCATCTCTCTGATGTTTCTGTGGTGTGATGACAATCCACCTACTCGATTTACATCAGCACACTTGGAGAAAGTGAGACTGTCAGAGAAGGATCATTATTTAAATGAGTTCATTTTTAAACATTAAGTCAAGACAGGAAATTGCCAGAAAATGTGAGTGAAGAGCAGAGAAGTTCAAGTAATCTACATCACCAAACAGAAGGTGATCTGCCTCTCTTAAGTGCCTATCTCCTCTTGGTGTGGGCTGTGATGGACCAGAACTGCTCAGGAGCACAAAACCTTCCACAAACACAGAACAGAAGATGAATTCATTAAAAATATGGTGCTTGCTCACAGGAATGGTTTCCTGGTTTGAGAAGTATCTTTACAAAGCTACATCCTATTTACTGGTTACATCTCATTCTGTGCTCTTTTAGAGTTGTTCTGTTTATTGATGTGATTATGCATCCTACTGGGGTATTCAACCCTCTTTGAGGCACAGTCCTAAGCTGTGATGAAAGCAATGCTCCAGATTAAACTATTAAACCTTTTAAGAAAATTGGATGAAACTATTCTTCTGTCAGTCATAAACTGACCTTTAATTCTTTTTGTTCAGAAAACATTTAAGCTACAACTATTTCTTTTTTTTAACTAATTATATTATTTCCTTAGTCATATGAAAAAGTAGACTGACAACTTCTATTGTTCTTCTAAGCACTGCTAGGTAAGTCTCTTTAGGAGTATCCCATCCGAGTCACATCAAATGAGAATAATTTAGAGATAATGTCATAAAAACAGACTCTTGTCAAAGGGTAATGGTCTCCTGGTGGTACATGAATGCAGAGTACTTATCAGAAATAAGTATGAAAGGGAAATGAAGGAGCTACATAGTGCAAGGATATTGAAAAAGGATCAGTGCTCTTGTGTAATTGCTGCCTCACGGTTGCAAGGGGACACACAAGAGCAACGTGAGATGTTCTTGTTTCTATGACGTTTGTGCACATGAAGGATCTATGTGTCTAATTGCATACCCAGTAAAATGACTGTTTCATGGTGAGTGTTTTCAGGTACTAATGGTAGCAGAGCACATATGGGACTTCTCTTGTGTGGTAACATGCCAGAGTGGAATTTCACCAACCACATTATTCATAGTTTTAATTTAGCTTATAATGAATGAAGACAAGTAAAATTCCTGCTAGAATGTGCAGACTATTCTGGGGAAAAGGAGAAATTACTTACATCTTGAGCCAATGCACTCTTTGTCAAACTGGTCTTTCTTGTCACTGATAATCTTTTACAGAGGGGCATCACATCTACTAAGTGGTCCAGCGAGGATCCCAGGCAGAGGGATGTTGTTACTTGCCCCTTTATCAGAGAGTCTTCAAGAGGGTTGTTGCTAATGGAGATGGGGTCAGGAATCGATGCTTTCAAGCTTTTATTGACATGTCTTAGAGTGGCACAACAAGCTTGGAACATGTCCACTCAGGAGAGAAATAAAAGAACTTGAGTCTCCTCCAGTAACATGCAGCAGAGAAGCAGACCTTGCACTAGTGCAGAAGCATTAGCTACTATTGCGGTTTTGGAAGTTGCATTTCATCTCTCTTGCCAAACACCTGTCATTTTTGGAGCATTAATAACTTTAATAACAAGCTGAAATTAAACAGAGAGGTTCTAGATTGGCAGACTTTTAAAGATAATTCAATACTATATAGTGACTCTTAAAATTAATTTATAAATATTTAAAGCTATGAATATTTCAGTCCTTTCAATTCACTTTTTAAATTATTTAGCTAGAAAGCACATATCACACTCTTTCCCTCCTGTTCAAATTATACTTCTCTTGCCTTTTGAAAGCCTCAGACTGCAACTGCAGTAGCAGCTCAAGATCAAAGTGTGTATGTTGAAGTGGTTCCAGTCTTTCCAGGGAGGAAGGTGGGGACTGTTAGATGCATTCATTTTGCATGCTGAGTTTCTTGCATCTGCAACCTGGGTAACGATTCCAGTCACACAGACACTTGCTGCCCTCATGTGCTTTTGCAAGCCAAGGCTCAGCATGTGCACATCTAGTGGCTTACCAAAAAAATGCATATTCAGGAAAAAAGTACTCCTGCCTCCTTGCCCGTGGCCAGAAACGGCGACAGGCCTCCTTTGCCCGTGGCCAGACAGTCAAAGATTTAACAAAATTGAATTAACATGCTTGAGACAAGTGGAAAGTATCACAGACTGGTCCTGATGATCTTCATCACTCTTTTATTAGGAGGATAAGTAGGTCTCCCATGGTTATCAATCTGCAGGAGCACAGACTGGCATTTTATTGTAGGCTTGTGCAATATGGAAAGCTAAATGTATACGAGTGCTCCATAATAGTAGCAGAGATTGCTGCATTGCAGCCGGTCCATTTGGAAACACAGTTCACTCCATAAGGGCAGCAAAATAGTGCTGAACTAGAAGAAACGCAACCAGCAAATCTTTTGGAAATATGCTCATTATTACATTTAAGGAAATGCATGCCACCCCCAAGAGGAAGATAGATGGAGAGAGAGGTAGGGACAGTATTGGAGAACCACATGGACACAAGTTGCTTTATTTCTCTTCATACACTATAGAAGAAGGTTAGAACAAATAAAGTCCTAATTTAGCTTTTATTAGGTTCCTGAAGTTGGATAGAATCAGAACGAATTATTCCTTTTCTGTATTCCCAGTGTTTCATGGTCATGTCTTTAACAGAATTCTCCGGGAGCTGCTCTCAGAGCATAAAAAATAACAGGCACCCTAGAAACCCATGAGGCTCACACATCTCACATCAGGCACCTGAACTGAGTTTGTATGGTGGTCTGCAATTAATAGTAACTGATATCAAAGAGCTGCTGGCAAGAATGAATTCATTAATTTTTATGAAGCATCTAAATCCTGTAGTAGAAGAGTCCTGTGGGAAAGCTAATGAAAAAATTTAAGATGGGTTTGGGGCCAGGCTGACAGGTAGGGAAACAAAACCTTTGGTCCCATGTCAATCCTTTGTTCAAGGAGAAGGTAAAGATTATGTTAAATAATGACTCTCTTGCTAATGAGAATTGCCCTTGTGTACCTGAAGCAAACACTGCAGTCAGGATTCTCCTCCTGTAACTTGCTTTGCTGTGAACTCTCTAGCAAAAATCACCTCCTGTACCTTGGCTTCCTGCTCTACAGAAAGGGGATCACATTTACAGCTGGTTGGAGTTGCCCTTTATTGTGCTTCCAAAGGGAAAATGCCACTTTCTTGAAATCAGACATTTTCCAGGATTCTTGTAATTACAAGAAGTATTCATCAAAAGCAATCAAGTCTTGGCACTTCTTGTATAGCAGATCCTCCGCAGGGCAGATGTCCTGAGAGCCAGTTACTTTGGTTCTAATGTGAAATAATTAAATGCAATTGCTGTGTTAATGATAAAATCTTCAGCTGCTTCCACCCCACAGTTTATACTTGCCTGGACGGACAGAGTCCTGGCAGTCAGTTAAGTGCTGTTGGAGGTGTGGACTTGAAGCATCATGGTGCTTCTGTGAGGAGAAAGAGAAGGGCTTATACGGCTGTGGCACATGCCCCTTCCCCTCCTCCGCTTTACCAGAGGTCTGCATGGGCATCATCCATGTGCTTCTGCTGGCCCAACACAGCAGCATTCTGAGTCTCGGCAACAGCCAAGTTTTTGCTCTGCTTAAAAGTGACCTTGGGAATGCAACCCAGAGCCAGATGCTGCTGTTCGTGCCTCTGCAGGGATTCCCTTCTCCCACAAGAAATGCTGCCAGCTACAAGGCACTGTGTTCTGCAGAGTGACAGAAATTTTGCTCACTCCTGTTGCTGTCACCTGTGGTATCAGGATAATGATGTTTTATGCTAAGCGGTTGCAAAATTTTTCTTTTTATCTTTTCATTTGTTCTCAGTTCTTTACAAATGCTTTTATTTTTTTTGCTAGATGAGTCTTAATACAGCAATTATCCATGCTCTGGGTTATACGACAATGGGACTGCTCTGTGATAACGTGTGTCTTTTCTTAACTATCTCTTAAACTGCCCAGCCTGTCTTCCCAGGTTCTCTTGTCAGGGTTTCAGATGCCCCACAGTGCAGCAGACCTACCCAGCTGGATTTGACACATACTGATTCCATTCTCCTTTTTAACAAACAAGTGTTGCTTGGTTTGATCAACTCTGCTTCATTTCTTATATAATTGGGCTTCCAAATTTCTGGGAAATTTCTGAAAGTACCGTCTGTGGTGAGTTGCTTGAGACCAAACGAGAGCCCAGAGGAGCAACAGGCACTTCCTAGGTCTAATCCATGTATTATCCCTGTAAATCCTGCATGAAGACAGCAAACCAGGCAATTGTCCCTTTGGTCACAGGTTGTGACTCCTGGGAGCATAACTCAGAAACTACCAACTTTAATGAGGCTAATGTAGCAGGAGGTAAAACAGCAAACACGAGAAAAAAAGACTTTTTGAGGGAAGATGTATTTGTCCTTAGCCCACATACACAGTACTTCAAAATCAAGACTACATTTCATCACAAGTCTTTTAAAGGTGCTACGTGATTCTAAGTTGCCTTTAGTAGATTCAGACAGGCCACATCCTCTTTTCTCTTCCCCTTTATTTTATTTGAATAGGTCTGTGCCCTATCCATGTGATCTGAGTGCACGTCTCCTTGCTCGTTCCTTTGTGAATAACTTGCACCGATAAGCCAGGTACTTAGCAAGAAAAAGCAATGATCATGAAGGAAAATAATAGTAAGCAAGTTTGCCACATCCCTGCTGATGTTTCACCTGACTCAGCGCTGTGTGAAGGGTTTCTGACAGGAGTAACTCCTTAGCACCAAGGTTATAGAGGCCTTGGAGAAATGTGACGCAGCTATCCATGAAGCCTGTGAAGTCCCTGGATTGTAAGTGTGGGTGTCTCAAACCAGCTACTTTTCAAGTCTATCTTTTCGGATGCAAATCTTAACCCCAAGGGCCATGAATTGCACACAAGTCAGATGGCTGAGCAAAGGAAAAAGACTTCAAAGGCTTGCTGTCATGCTTCAGGGGAATCTGAGCTTCTTGTGCTGCTCCCTTTCTAGATCTCAGCAATTTTAACTGGCTGCTTGAACTTCACTTTCTAATCTTAAATCCCATGTGAACTCGGGCAGAGTGTAACGCTTCAAAATAAATAAAACCAGCCATATGCCATGGGCAGAAGAAGGATATTGTGTTTTGAAAACTGCCTCATGGCCATCACAGTGTCACTCTGCCATGTGATGAGCATGTTCCAGACAGGATGAAAGAGGGAAAAAAGACCTGGCTGGTAGTATCTTCTTTCCCCAACAGCACGCGCAGCTGCACAGAGGTGGCATTGTAAAATCACTGGTGCCTCCACATGCTTGATGACTGATGATGGGAGATACAGGGGATCCTGGTCCCTCCCCTATGGTGGTAAAGGTTTTGAGTGGCACAGCTGCTCAGCATCAGCTCAAAGGCAGCTGCAGGAATGGAGAGTGACCCTGGTAGCTGGCCACTTTTCTTTCCTGTGCATGCTTGCACAGGGCTAGGATTTATTCTGTTCTACCAAGGGGTGCTTGGCACCCCTTGGGTGCCATGACCCTCCTGTAGCTTTTTCCTCAACCACAGAAGTAGGTTTTTCCTCCATCAGCCTTCGCCATCTGTGCTCATTCTTCCCTTAGCTTGAACAACCCAACCTTTGAGTGCTCAGCAGAATATTTGCTGCTTGTAAACCTGTGTTGTGATGTTGAAGGACTGAACCCACTGAACCAAACAGTCCACACCTATTGCTCAGGGAAGAAGAGGAAACAGGCAAAATAAGGAAGCACTGGGAGACCTGAGAGGTTGACAATTACTGACTGTTAGCTTAGTTGAAATAGACTCCCAAGCAACTTCTGCTCAAGGGGCTGGCACAGGGAGCATTGAAATAACTGCTTTGTCCCATCCATGAGACAGTGCATCTGAGCAGAGCATTACTGGACGTAACTGCAACAAAGCGGGGAGAGGTCTGACTCACACCATGCTAGTTTTTAAGGATGACAACTGTCTTTAGGAAACAGAAAACCTGGCACAACTCAACCTTTTTCCCCGATATCGTTGCCCTGCTTTCTATTCACTACCCAGGTTTGTGTAAGCTGATAATAATAAAAAAACCTTCTGTTCCAGCTACTTGTTTTTTATCCATTGCTTGTGGTATTGAATATCTCGCCCACACTTGAGCATCAGGCAGGTTGTCATAGCCAGCTGCATATGCGTATTTAGTTGGCACTATTGCAAGGATCTTTAATGCCAGACATATCCCGAAATGTAACACAGGAAATCATGTTCATGTTTGCAATAAGCAGTTATTTTTTTCTTGGTAACATAACAGGATCTGGTTTTAAATAAAAGAAAAATTATTTGTGGACAGAGACGATGTTATTCAGAACTGTTTGTCCACTAGGTGTTTGTTATCATAATTAAATTTATTGTTCCAGATAAACAAATGCAAGCTTTTCCCCAAAATTCATTAGTCTTCATAATTAGAAAGGTTTTTTTCAAGAATACATTAAATTTATATTGTCAAAATTACCTAGATTATGCTTTGCTGACAACTATCGGACTTGGCCATGCATACCTAATGTTCAGAGATGTATTAATTACCTTGCTTAACTAGCATGCTCAAATACATTAATAACTCCCTGCCTTGGAGAACTGCTGCTTGCTGAAAGCTTTTTTGTTCAGATGTAAAGTTCGTGCTCAGATTATGTTTATGTGTAGACAGAGTTATTGAAAACTATCTGAAGGAAAACTAATAGGGTTGGAATCCTCTTTCAACTAAACCTGGTATAGATGGACAAACAGAGACTAGTGGAAAGCAAAGGCTTCCTAAGATTAGGTTGAAAATAAACTAACAAATATTCTTTCTTAAAAATGCACAGGAAAATGCTGTATCATATCATTTTTCCAGTTTTCTCCTACTACTGGCGGATCTTGTTCTCCCACTTATCTTTTTTCCTTTCGACAAAGATAAAGTAACTATGGCTTTTCTTGTTCTCTCATTCTCTACTTTTTTTTGGGGGGTGGCTGGAACCTGACCTCCAGCTCCAGTATGGACCCGTATCCTGAGCGGAAGGGTTTGTCCTGGGCAGGCTGAGCCAGTCCAAGCTCCAACATCTGTGGATATACCACCTCTAGCAGCTGTTCACTCTGCAGGTCTGGGCAGGCAAGCTGAAGGAAAGTTGGTGTCTAAAATTCAGGATCTGTTCCCAGTGCTGCCTCTGCTTTCACCAGCTACACCATGAAATAAGCTCGGTTGTCCCATAACATACGTTATCTTCATTACTGCATAGAAAAGCAGCTGTGGGACAGTAGAGTATAACAAAGAATGGACAAAACGGTCACAAGAAACAGATAAAAAAATTGGGATCTGCATTGATAGTTTGTACCCTTACACTGAAAATCAGTGCCTGGTCCTGAGTCTTACAGGGATCTCTTGAGTCCCCATATGGTGTTTTAACCTCGTTTTTCTAGATTGGAAATATATGCTAGGTCTTAGACATGAAAATATTATTCAGATCTTGAAGCACTCCTACAAAGTTATTTTACTGTTTCCAGTGTAAATAAGAAAGAATGGACTTGCTGACTTCCAAGGCTTGAAAGACACTGTACACCTAATTTCCTGTTCCAAAGTTTTTCTCTGTATTTTTTGTATTTTTCCCTATATTTTTTTTCTGTATCCCTTCTGATAACTGCTTTCATATCTAGGTTTTTATATCATCAGAAAAAAAACATTCTCTTTATTGCAATGTCTATTCAGCAACATTTCCCCTTCTTTAGTTTTCATTATAGTTTGGGAAGAAAGCAGCAGATTTGGTGAGCTAAAAACTCCGGTTAAGCTCGTTCATCCCTTTTCAGTTAAGTACTTTGGCTCCGTTTTTTGACAAAGGGAGGCTAAATTCCCCAAATCCTGCTGAAAGTCATTCAGCTCTGTGAATGGTCTAGCCTTAAGTACCTGATTTACTGGATCAAAATAAACTTAAGCATCAGCTTATATATCTGGAGGGCTGGTGCAGCAATTGCATTTGACTGTAAAAGAAGACAGACCACTAAAGATTCATTGACAGTGCACACTGTGTTTTTTAAAAGCAATCCTTCTACCTTAAAAATTAATATAGTACATTTTACTTGATTCAATAGCCACAGCATTCAGCTGCATATAACTCTGAGTCAAGGCGCTATGAATATACATGCGGCATAAACTGAAGCCAAGGTAGACACAGCTGAGTGTTGAATTCCCTGATGAAGCAACTTGTTCTTAAAGTCCTCATTCGTACCCATTTATTTTAATTGATCCCAGCACTTGCTAAGTTATTTTAATGGCCTCATTACTCTGAATTTCTAATAACCAACTTTTAAAAAGAACATATTTCACAAAGACAACATCAATAAATAAGACCGAATCTATTCTGGGCTGACTGGTTTGGGGTTTGTCCTCTGCAAACAGAGATATATGTCTGAATTTTTCAAGAGTAGGTATTGAGGGAAGTCATTATTAACCTTAAAGGTAGAGAAAGTTGGGCCGTTCAGTAGTCTGTTTTGGAGATGTCAAAAATTCTGCACTGCTCATCTTCACTTGGGAGCAGAGGTTCACCAAAAGCAGAGACAGTTTTGGGTGTTTAACTCCCATTTTGGAGGTCTCTTATGCCATAGTATAGTGTCCCTTTTCCCTGATTTGTATGTCTCACCTTTATTAGGAAACAGCAATTAAAAAATGCAGCACAGCAGAGGAAAAGGCCAGACAGCAATAATGTTTGTTCCCAGAGCTATTTTGGTAGCACCTGTGAACAGCAAGGAATTCTACAAGGGCTGTAGGGAATGGCCTCTGCAGTCAGGAGCGTGCAGTAGTGACAGCTGGAAGGACAAAGTGAAGGAGAAATTACCTCATTATTTTTCTAAGTAATACAAACAGCACTTGTATTGGTGTGTGGGAGCTCTCAGGAGCACAACGCAGCTTTGCAATCAGGTGTTGAAGAGGAACGTTTAGAAACAGCCTTGCAGTGCTACTGGTGTTCTGATAACCTACCAGGGAGAACTCATTTTTAGTTTTTCTCCACAGGAGTCGTCTCTGGGTAATCAAGTGAGTTTTGGCTTTGCCAGGGTGTTCAGTTTTATTCTGCTCTTAAAATAGCCTTGCTACTTGCAAACATCGTGATACTGATGGGGAAGTTTCTTGAGGAAGGGGTTGTCTCACATGGGTTGTTATAAAGTTCTGGGACTGACAAAAAAGTTATCAAAAAATGAACTTTAAATAACACCCAAGTAGCGCATTGCTTGAATTGCTATGACATCTGACACTAATAAGCCAAGAGGTCAATGGGATGTCTGAAATGGGATTTGGGTTATGATACCGGGTGAAACCTTGACAGTTCAGAATTCGTCCTTTATTGTTTGTATAGTGGTATGTTATCATGTCTCTAAAAGTGAAGGGCGTATTTCTGTATTCCTTTTGGAGAAAACAGAATTTAATGTAGTTTGTGACCAACCTATTCATTGTAGCCCAACTTTTATAGGTTTATGCCTCAGGTGCTTCTTGTTGCTATCACAGTGTTCAGCTGGACCTGTGTGTACTCAGCTAGTACTGGAAATGGAGTTTGTGACATTTTCAGATTTCCCCTTCTGTAAGACAAGAGTAATGTTAGTTACACAGACTGGCCACCTGAAGGGGATCTGCTGGTTAAATTTTTTTGTAATTAGCTCTAAGGCTAAAAAGAACACTGTTCATAATAAAAATTAGTATCTTTAACATGGCATTTTTGATGGCCCAGGTAGTTTTATCACTGAGAGGTCCAGCAATGTCAGCCAACAATTCAACAACATGAATCTATCAGGGCAGTAATACATTAGCTTCCAGCAATACTATGTCCTCCTGTTGCAGTTACCTTGACAAATCATTCAGTTCAGAGGCACTGCATCAAATATTATTTCTCTGATGACTAAATCAGGCTGCTTCAAAAATATTGTGTTTGACAGTGGAAAGCTTGGTTTGGGGAAAAACAAGACACTTCAGGGTGCTACAGACAGAGACTGTCCCCAGTGATCTGAAACACTGTATCTTCATTCTTCAGAGGATACACTAAAAAAAGTCTATCGGGGGTGGGCTGTGTGACCTGGGAACTGAAGGAGGGGAGGAGGATCCCAAAGCTCCTTGTGTACTTCAGCAAGTTGGAAGGGAAGGCTGCAATTTTGGTTTTAGAGAAACTTGGGTTTTCAGAGTTTGGGGGAGACAGAATTTGCCATCTGGATATGGGAGGTGGCTGTTTCGTGCTCCCATATAGAGGGCATAACATGTTAAACCTCTGCTGTGTTTCCCTCCTCTGTTGGACCATTCCTGGCCATAGGGTGTACCACAGCCCTGAATTATGACTACTTTAACTGTTCATGGCATATGCAGTGGAAGGTCAGGAAATATTCCTGTGGGACTTAAAATAAAGGCAGGCTCAGATCCTCAGCACTGGTATTTCTGAGCTTTTTGACAGTGATGGCTAGGGGCCAAGCTACATGTATGGCCATGCTGCAAAATCTGAACTCCGGCATTAGTGGAGAAAGTCTGTGTGAGAATGAACTTTGCTGCACAGCTCATCTCTACTGTTTTGGTTAACTCTTGCAGCCTGTTGTAGTTGAAATAATTCAGTCAGCACAGGTCCCAGAGACCGAAACAACTTGACCAACATCAGCCAAAAAGCCTGTCAGCAAATCTCTTTCAGTTACTTATGTTGTATCCTGAAGTTTGCTGTGTCACCAGCCTCAGTTTTGATAAGGCAATGGCAGGTTAACAGGTAGTTTAGATGGTGGCTCAGCAGGTGGCCAAAGACCACAAATAAGCTTTCCTCTAAGTACATGCTTAGTTCAAAAAACTAAAAGAATCTGGGTTTTTTTCTGCACAAATCTCCTATATAGTTCAGACAGGATTTTTTTCTGGAGCAAAGATGTAAATATATATGGCAGCTGTGAACTCCTGTGCTTCTTTCCTTCTCCAGTGAAAATAATTTTTTGGATAAAATGGAGCTATGTATTTGTATTTGCGTAGATTTATAGTTACTTGCCTTGGTCTAGGTTATGTCCATGAAGCACTAGCTCTTGTCAGCTTAGCACTGTGGGCTGCAAAGCCAATTTCACCTTCAGTGCTGTAAAAAAGTAATCAGGGTTGGTTTGATTTGCAAGTTGTGATTCTCTCATGTTCGAGATAATATATCAGTGTTCACTTTTCAAATATTTTTTCTCTTTCCTAAACGTTATCTCTTATGTCTTCATATCAGAACTGGTTATCTATCCATTCAGTTCAGGTTCACATCCTAGAAGATTGTACAAAACTTGAGTGTGTGTGAAGAATTAAGTCTTTGCTTCTTGTGTTTTGGCCAGCACGATTGCAGCAAAGGTTTATTCCTCTTCCTGGAGAAGTTTTATCTTTCTTGCACATGAAGGACTTAAAACCAGATGTCTAAGTTGTGAATTTAAACTGTGCAGTAGTATAACTTCCTTCCTACGACCCATGTTAGTGTGGACAGTTATACCATAAATACTACAACAGTGTTTTTCCTGGCAAAGGTGTATTCATTTCGAAAGGAAATAAGCTATGCTGAAAATTATTTTATGCTAGAATAAAACACATGTATGGGATTTGTTCCTGCTTTGGCGATAATTTTCCTAGCTTGTAAATGACAATATGTGTAAGAGAATGGAGAATCAAGCTGTTCCTCCAAGGATGGCTTGTGACTATCTTGTGCTTTGATAATTTCCTCTGTGAGCACCACTGGACATGACTAAAGTGCAGGAGCACACCTGGCACAGCTGGCAGCACTGAGTACCTCTGTCTGCTCTTTGCTGGCACACAGGAGTTTAGTCTGTTAGCCTGGAGCTGACCAGAGCTGCTGGGGACTTGTTATCACAGTGCAGAATCTGAGTTAGTTGAATGCTCATGGCTCCTCTGGTGCAGGCAGAGCCAATTTAGGTCAGTCAGGAAGATGCATGGAAAAAGCTTACAGGGGAGAACAGACAAATAGACTGCTGCATGCCTGCCCAGTGTGGGATTTGCATTCCCCACTACAGAGCAGGAGTGAGGATGTTTTATCTGCCCTGCAGCTCCATCAGCATCACAGTTGTGTCTGAGACTTCTCCAGAAATAAAGAACAGGCACTAAAAATCATCAGAGGCTTGGAACCCATGTTCTGGTTACTAACAGGGCAATACCTGGGCCACTCCCATAGAGTCATAGAATCACAGAATAACCAGGTTGGAAAAGACCCACCAGATCATTGAGTCCAACCATTCCTATCAATCACTGAACCATGCCCCTTAGCACCTCGTCCACCTGTGCCTTAAACACCTCCAGGAAGGTAAATCAACCACCTCCCTTGGAAGCTTGTTCCAGTGCCCAATTGCTGCTGTTGCCCGAGTCAGCCAGGCTGAGCTGCTGCAGATACTCTAATGCATCCTACTATTCCAGCTGCAGTGCTGGACCAAAATGCAGGTTGCCTTCAGTGAGTGGGAGGAAAAAGGAGGACAGCAGGCCATGCACTTCACGTTCAGGTGCTTGTTTGTGGCCATGTGTTGCCTTAACAACACAGAGCCAAGATTTGAAACCAAGCCCTTTGATCAAGTCCCACAATACAGAGTGGCACCACCAACCCTCCTGAGCAGCTTGAGAGCACAGTGATACACATGATCATCTTCTTGGTAAAGCAGCCTCTGCCAGGATGATAGCAACACTCCACCAAACAGTTTTGAAAGCAACAGAAAACAACACAGGTTATAAAACTGTGATACAACATTACACTGATTTAGTGGCTCGCAGAGACAAACTGTGGCCCTGATACTGCAAAACTTGAAAAGCTGCGTAACTTGCACCTCCCAGATAGTCTCCCTGACTTTAGCAGGACTGTTCCCTTGTACAAATATCTGGAGGGAGCATTAACGCTTGTGGAGATGAGCTGTTAAGGCTAAAATCCAACAAAGCTGAATCCGTCTGAAGCTATACAACATCCCAGTTAATGAATGCATGCATTTTTTTTTTATGATATTCTTTCACCTTTTTTAATTACCAAAAGTAGTTCTTACAAGGAGAAAACCTCTTGAGAATGAGAACAAAGTTGATTTTGCAGTCATTGCCAATTAAATATTTTGGTCAAAATTAGATGAATGCTACATTCAAGTTGTGCACAGAAGCATTTTTGGGAGAAAAAACAATTAAAGTTTTTTTCTTCCAGTTTTCCTCAATCTCTCAGTGTAACAGAAAGATTAACATTCTGAGTGATAAAAACCCCGAGCTAAAATTATAGTAATTAACTCTGACATTGCATGTAATATCAAGAGAAAACTTTCTTATTATGTATGTTGTCTTTAATTATAATTTAAAGGTTCGAAAAGGAGAAATTAATTATAGTTTTTACCCTGAGATTGGTAAAACTCAAAACATAAAGCTGATAGAGGATGCTCTGGAGAACATCTTACCCACCATTCAATTTAAACGTGATTTAAGAGCCCAGCCTCCTGATGAGTTGCTTAGATTTCCAAATCATGAGATTCCCTTGTCATTAAATGCACAGTGTGAAACCAATTTCCAGACCTTGTGAAGATTTTAATATCCTTCAGTAACCTGAAATGAAAATTCTCAGGTCATCGTTCCTGGCGTTTTGGAGTAACTCTCTTCTGAGGACCTACAAACGTTGATTTATCTCTCCAGAATATAGGTGTTATTGAAGCACAGGTCTGAAAAATAGCACTTTTGGACATGATCTTAAGCTAATTTGTCATCGTTGCTTGTATAAGTTCCCCATAATCTTGGCAAAAACACTAAGTTACCCTTAAGATCATGCTGTAGACTCTTTAAAATCCTACGGCAGAATAAAAGAGAGTAAAAATTACAATACTCATTCTAATCAGGGACTTAGAGATCTAATACTGTGTTTATAATGTATCCACTACTGCTCCTTCAGTAAACAGAAGTTGCTTTTTATAATTATTCCTTATCAATAAGCTTAGATGCATTTTACAAGTCATAATCCATCACATGCCTAATTAAATGAATTAAGGTTTATTATTGTTGTTGTTGCCATCAATTACAAGTGATCTTCAGAACATTCCCGAAGTTGCTAATTATAACTTATCTCGGTCTATTTGTATAATGGCTAAGTGTTGCGGCACTGAAGAGCAAAGTAATATAATCAAATAAAGATTGTACAATCACATAGCCTGTGCTACTGCAGAATTAATAAGGGTTGTACAAGTCCAGGTTTACAATTATATGAGGCCTGGAGAAGATATCTTCAGCCCAGGAGAGTTTTGTTTCAGATTTGAGAAAGAAAGGATATATCCCATGGGTCTCCCATGGTAAAATCTGTATTTTTGTTAATAGAAAATAAATGTTTTGTGTTCTGCAGCAGTTTAAGATGGAAGATGTGGATACCACCCTTGGAGAAGTGATTTGTAGATCTTGGAAAGATAAATTCTCAAGTTGAGGGAGGATGATAATGCTATATTGTTTCAAGTGTTTTAATTTAGCACAGGTAATTAGTTATTATAAGTGAACTTCATAGATTATTTTCAGTGTCTGTATGAGATTTTCTACAGTCTTAGAATGATTTCTAAAAGGCAAGGAGCCATATTACAAGAGCTCATCCCTCTACCAGCAGTCCCTTGTGATACTGAGCAGGTTTATATGGCCTTTCAATGTATGAGTACCTCTAGACCTCCATTTAACAAGTATGTCTTTACTAGGGTACGTCTTTCTTGCTATAATCACTGACATACCAGCATTCATCCAATAGGGTAAAAATTTTGTCAATCTATTTTAAAAAAAAATTTAAAAAGAGGAGTTATACAGCATCTCCAGCTGTTCACAAGCAAACTGCTCTGCAAAGTGGTTCTGAAGAAGTGGTCTGAACTCTAAGTATCGTGTCAGGTTTCAGTTGCACTTAATGGCTTTTGGGAGTCTTTCACCAATGCTTTTATGTGTACTTTTATGAATTTCTTCCATCTAAATGGACAAGGATTTTGATAGAGAGAAACATCTTTTACATTCCGTGAGGTACTTTATCATCTGAGCATCCATCACTCAAGCCTGTGCTTCCTTCCTTTTATATTATTTTTCTAGTTCTAGTCCAGGTTCAAAATGTTAACAGCAGTATCAAGTGGCACTACTGTCTCATCTACTTCAGCTGAGCTGCCTCACATAGACGGGTAATTTGTCCAAATAACCAAAGCAGTAACATTTTGTCCTGATTTCTGTTAGCTGTTTGGCAGGATCTGCTTGTGCTACCACCAGATGCTTTTGTCTGTTAAAACATAGGATTTTGCTTACTTTAAAATTCATAAACTGAGTCTTAATGTGCTAGTTCCAAACTCTGGATGCAGTGGACTGAGTTGAGCATTGCCCAGTGAATGGAGGTGAGATTACATCTCTGGCACCAATTGCATCCAGAGCAGTCCTTGCATAGCCAGGCCTCATTCAAAGAGGTGCAACATCAAGCGTATTGGCAAAATTAT
Organism: Piaya cayana; assembly: GCA_013389865.1. NCBI lineage: Eukaryota > Metazoa > Chordata > Aves > Cuculiformes > Coccyzidae > Piaya > Piaya cayana. Next base: position 13,081 of record WAAB01007609.1, on the reverse strand, counting down.
CTCTCAGGGTGTCAGCCTTGCCTGTTGCCAAGCTGCAAACCAACTATTAGCAGGGCTGGTTTAATTTTTAACCACGTCAGGCAGGCAGCATGACATAGGGCTGATATTATAGAATTATAGAATCATAGAATCACCAGGTTGGAAGAGACCCATCGGATCATCGANGTCCTGTCCCCTGTCACTTGGGAGAAGAGCCCAGCTCCCTCCTCTCTACAGCCTCCTTTCAGGTAGTTGTAGAGAGCAATGAGGTCCCCTCTCAGCCTCCTCTTCTCCAGGCTAAACAACCCCAGCTCTCTCAGCCGCTCCTCATAAGGCCTGTTCTCCAGCCCTTTCACCAGCCTTGTTGCTCTTCTCTGGACTCGCTCCAGAGCCTCAACATCCTTCTTATGGTGAGGGGCCCAGAACTGCACACAGCAGAATAGAATCATAAATCATAGAATGATTGGGAAAAAAAATCAGTGAAAAAAATCATAGAATGGGTTGGAAGGGACCTTAAAGGTCATCTAGTTCCAACCCCCTGCTATGAGCAGGGACACCTCCCACTAGATCAGGCTGCTCAAGGCCCATCCAACCTGTCCTTGAACATTTTCAGGGAGGGGGCATCCACGACTTCCCTGGACAACATGTGCCAGTGTCTCACCACCCTCATCATGAAGAATTTCTTCCTGGTGTCTAGAGGATATCCCACAGCTCAGTGGGGAGCACTGGTCCCCAGGCTGCCAAGGACTAGCTGCCTCTGCCTGATGGTGGCGAGGGCAAGAGCAGTCTGCCTGCAGAAAGAGCAAGCGATAAAGAGAGGTTAGCTCAAGACACTCTTTGCAACAAAGACAGCATAACTAGCCCAAAACAACACTTTTCATCAGATTGGTCTTAGAATTTCCATGAAGGGCATCCTCACTGCAGTGTCATATCCCTATTATGGGATACGACTCGAGATCTGGACTCTGTCACCACCTCTGCTCTTACATGGTTTACCCAGACCTGATGCTCCCAATAAAGAAGTTTCCCTGAGTGGAGATGATGAAGGATATCTCTAGTGTTAAAGCACTCTGGAGAGCACAGGCTTGCAGCATTTCACCCCTGGTAGGTGTCGTCAGCACAAGTTAATCTCTTTCAACACAGCAGGTACTAAACACTTTGCAGCCCCAAGCAGAAGCATCAGGAAATGTTACAGTCACCTAGCGCTGCCAGCCCTTCTCTCTTTTCCTGTCCCTGAATCACAATGCAATTTGCTTAAGGGGAAATGTAGATTTTGTGGTTTGATCCTTAGCATTATTATACAGGGCAATTTATAATAAAACAAGGAAATGGTTCTGTGAATATTATAAACCCGGGGAAAACATGTTCAGTCTGTAACTGATATGAGCAACTAGTCTTTAGTGATCTTGAGGAAAACCTTGCTTTTTTCCAATCTCTGTTGCATTTTCATGCCTTGGTCAGGTGGGTAGGGGAAGTTCCTCAACATAAGGAAAAAATTCTTTCAAAAAGGGTCGTTAGGCACTGGAACAGGCTGCCCAAGGAGGTGGTTGACTCGTCTTCCCTGGATGTGTTTAAGGTGCGGGTGGATGAGGTACTGAGGGGCATGGCTTAGAGGTTGGTAGGAAGGGTTGGACTTGATGATCTGGTGGGTCTCTTCCAACCTGGTGATTCTATGATTCTGTGATTTCAGACTAAGGATAGATATGGTAGCTTGGACTAAGATTTTCCCACGTCAAAGCAGTAGCAGAGCTGTGCTACATGAGTGTGTGTTACTGTGCTATTGGCCAGTTACCATCCTACTCTATCTGCTGCAAAACTGCTTATATTACACATGGCAAACAAGTATTTTTCTGCTGAAAAGTTTGTCTGTTTTCATTATGTTTTCTGATATGCAAACGCTTAGGAATACCACCTATTGTTTATTGTATGTAACATGTCATTCCTGCAGCCCTATCCAGAGTAGGATGTGCTCCATCATCCCCTGTGCAAGCCCCTGCAGGTCAGGGGCCCCAGGGTTGCTAGGATGTGCCCCCCAAGAAAACAATGTAACAACAGCTGCTCTCAGGCTCTTCACTAACTGGAAATAAAGGTATTACTGGAACAGTTGCTCTTCTAGAGGTAAATATAATTCCTTTTTCTTTTTTACTAAATTGTAGAAACAATTAGGCTGGGAAAGACCCTTAAGATCATTGAGAATAATTTGTGAAATACAGAAAAGCTCTTTGATGTCTGGCCAGTGAAGATGAACACCTTAGATCAACTACTTACTCCAGTAAAAGGGAGCAAGAGAGTAGAGAATAACCCTTCCCTGCAGCAACTGGACAAATCCGTTGTCTGCCATTACGCAAGGCTGGAAAACATTGTAAGAAGCAGGAAACTAAAAAGGTTTTGCAGAGACCTCTAAGAGGAGATGTGACTCTAGGGTGCTGATCATTTAACTGTGGTCTACAGGTCCTAGGGATCCCTCAAAGGACAGATTAGTCCTAGATGATGCACAAAGGGGACTAAGGACAGGAGTTTTACTGCTGTGAGTGGGAAATGTCTGTAAACAGGCAATTCTCAGAAGCTGAAGATCTCTGGCAAATGTTCAGGATCTGTCAGGACATGGATTTTTGGTTGCATTGACTTGGTGGGGCAGCAGGCTACTTATTAACTCACACAAACTCATACATCAGGAAAACAAAGAACAAAGTAATATTGAGTGCCTTGAAGCTGCCTCACAACCTCTTGGAGAATCTCTGATGATCTTCCATGCCATCATAAGAGCAGGATGCACTTCAGGTGTCCTCTTCAGGTCCTCTGGCTATTCAAGGGGATAGCGCTCAAATATTCATGACTGGGATAGCTGAGATAAGTAATTACTGCAATTACACTTACCCCTATATGCTGCAGAACTGGTTCATGAGTGCTGGTTCATTCATGCTAATGAACCATATTGCATCTACTATAACAGAGGAAGCCACTGGAGACGAGGGCCAACTACATTTAGCAGCTGATGGGGCTGCTCCTTGAGCTGATGTGTTCCTCTAGTTTGAATGTTCAGGTAAATTTTCCAGTTTACAGATCCAGAATAATGGTGAGTGCATTGCCCTGTTGTTTTCTCTTTCCAAGCTGTGGATTAGCAGAGTCTTTCAGCCACAGGTGAGGTGAAGTTCACTGATCTTTTGTGTCGCCTCCACAGGACCAGGCACGTGAGCAGGCAGTCTCTCTTCTTAGAGTGAAAGTCCAAATCTGTATTCTGCAAAGAAAAGGATTAAAATGTCATCAAAGGCGAAAGAAGAAATTTTCAGGGTGAAAACTCCAGTTTCAATGAAATGACAACAGCAGCCCTATATAAATGTGAGGGTGGATTGGCAGTGAGTTTGGAAGCAGTTCTTTTTCTGATTAAATTTAATTTTATACGTATAGCCATGGTAAACCCCAATTATTGTTATTCAAGAAAAGCACCTGGATTAATCAGACCTGCCACATCCATCTTTTTCTAATGCCTATTCCACATTTATCTGACTGGCTGTAGCTCCAGCAGAGGAAAATTTCACCAACTGATTTAAAATAGTGATTAGTTTAACAGCCCTTATATTACCAAACTGCAGGTAGGAGGAATCGAAATCAGACTTCCTGCTTTCTTCCCTTCCCTCTCAAAGAGAACTGGAAGAGTAAGATGCAGGGCATAAGAGGGACCTGGGGAATGTGCCCTCCAAGGGAGCTCCTGGGAGCATGGAGCCAGGTCTGGTGGCATGACTGAAGGGGGCAGGTCAGTGCTGGGGTTTCTCTCCACTTCTGTAAGTAATGTCACAAAAAATAGATTGCTGATTTTAATGTGGGTGACAAAGTCTAATAGTGGGATCACAGTGGGATCCAGTGTGGGGATGAAGGTAGGAGTCTGCCTTGAGACACAGGAGTATGCAAAACTGGGTGCTGCAGACAGACACCCACTGCACCAGAGCTCCTTTTGTCGGGGCAGGGTGAACCCTCCACAGGGGAGATATTGCATAGGAGAAGATATAATGAGAGGAGAAGGTGTCCAGAACTGGGCTGTGTCTGAGCTGTCCAGTTGTACATTATTGGCCATGGTGAAGTGGCTGGAGAACAGCTTATTTGACTGTTCTGGACTCTGTTAGCACTCCCGTCCTCTCCATATCACTAGGTCGGGTAGGTCATTCCATTCATATCCAGTGATAACCTTAAGTCAGGGGAAAGAAATAATGCTTTTTAATAATATATCTTGGAGAAAGGCAGTTTTGGCTCTTACCAACAGTGACAGCCAGGCTATCGGAGTGATGCAAGCTGAAGAAACACTCAGCCAAGCTCTCTTATTTTACTGATTGAATGTAACAGCCAGTGTATTCTCAAGTTATTCCCTGCTAGCTGAAATGCCTACAGAAGGACAGACTTTGCCACTATGCAGACAGCTCCCTTGAGCCGAAGGAAATGTCTGCTTTGTAGTTTCCTTCAGCAAGTGAGATGACATCAGCTCTGTGGGTGTACAAATGTATTGAAAACCTGTCAAAATTCATAGTATTTTCAGAGATGCAGAGATGTTCAAGCTAGGAATGATGTTATAATCAGCTAGTCTCAACTCCTTCATATCAGAAAGGTTGGAGAATCTCACCTAGGTAATTCTATAGTTTCCAAAGCTGGAAAAATTGAATCTAAAGGTAGAGTTCAAATGTTCAGCAAGAAGGGTATTAGTACTGGAATGGACAGACAAAATTCTCCATTACTTATAGTTTTTTTTCTTACACAACGAGATTACTTCCCTGGTGATAATCTGGTACTAATCAGAATTATTTTACTACACTAAGATGTGTTAACTAGTGTGCTCTGGTCTGTATTATAAAGGGAATATGAATGCTTTGATCTACCTTTGGTATCCACAAATCTTTGAAACCTGTGCTGGCTGGGAGGTGGTTTTGTGGGCTGCATTTTGTACTGTATGACAAATCTCCTCACCAGGAACCTAGCAACGTAACAGAGAAAGTGTGGATGCTTGTGTGCATTTGTTTGGCTGCAGATTAAATTTTGGCCATGAGACAACATGTTCTGAGAACATGTATGAATAAGTTTCACAGTAGCCAGTCTGCAGTATGAAGAATTATTCAGAGGAGACCAAAATTGATTTCTTCTCCCTTTTTGATCTCAGGTTTCACTGTACTTTCCTCCTGTGAGTGAAGAACACAAGGCTTTGAACTTCCTTTTCATTGTATGCAAAATGATTATAGTCCCCCTGCCCTCTCAGGTTTCCCAGAACATTTTCTTCCTTCAGTTCCAACGGACGAGTTTCCAACATGTTAGTCTCAATGTTCTGAAGTCTCCCCTGAATTTAACAGTCAGGCAGTAAAATTTGGAAAGTTAATAACACATCTTTATGGAAAGGAAAAGCATTTGAAGAGAAGCATGAGAAATTATGCACGAATCAGAATTTCTGAGAGATTTTGCAAGTTCATAAAGCCTTATAAATACAAAATGAGCTTCTCAGAGGGACAGCCGGAACACTTCTTGAAGTCAGGAAAATCACCATGTAAATAGTCTGAGCACCATGCAATGCTTTCTGCATACTTCCTGGCAATGCACATGCTAGCAGCCCTCTTCTCTATCTTTATAAGCAACCACCAGCACAGCTTGTACTTTTGTTAGATTTCACAACCCAGTTTTGAAGAGCTGCCTGACTTCTATTGCACACACAGTTTTGCAGTTCTCTAAGTGTCAAATCAGGGATGGGATTTCCATTTCTACTTTACTGCACTGCTGCCACCTCCACAAGGTTTCCAGTCTCTCCCCACGCCCACTTCGCTCACTCCGTGACATTTTCCCTCACAGTCTGAGCTGGGTTCCCAGTGCCACCCAGTCTGTTATTTCTTAGAGGGCAGACAACCTGTCAAAGAAGAATATTTTAAGATTCATTCCTCCTCACTGCCTTCCCTTGCTTCAGTCTGGTATCAAAACCTCTTTTCAAAGCATCCTTCCTGCTCTTGGCAAATATTCAGGACAATTTGGATTTCCCTGTCTTCTCTGGAAAGATTTTTCTGTTCTCTGTCACTAAGGCACAGGCAAAGATCTAATATTATGCCTGCTGAGCAGCTCTGCAAAGGAATTGGAGATAATATATCCAATAGGACTGA
>WAAB01007608.1:68718-81461 GCA_013389865.1 Piaya cayana | reverse complement strand
AAGGTTTATAATTACAGAATAATTACAGAATTATCTGGTATTTTTGTGAGGTGCAGAAATAAATAATTTGAGAAGTTATGCATATAAGGAGACATTTTAGAATATTTGTTTAAGACTATTGCCTTGGTTTAACCCCAGCAGGAAATTCAGCACCACACAGTTACTTGCTCACCCCATCACAGTGAGATGAGGGAGAGAATTAGAAGGTTAAAGGGCAGAAAACCCATTGGCTGAGTTAAAGACAGTTTAAAAAGTAAAGCAAAAGCTGTGCATAGAAGCAAAGCAAACCAAGGAATCGATTCACTACTTCCCAATGGCAGGCAGATATTTAACCATCTCTGGGAAATTAAGTCTTCATTACATCTAACATCTGGGTAGAAAAACAGTCACTCTGAACTTCCCCAATTCTTTCTTCTTCCTCCAGCTTATATTACTGAGCATGATATCACACGGTATGGAATATCCCTTTTGTTATTTAGGGTCAGCTGTATCAGCTGTATCACCTCTTAACTTCTTGTGAATACTCAGCCTACTCATTGGTAAGATGGTGCCCAGAAAATGGTGACAAGAAAAGAAACACATTAGAAGTTCCAATGTTAAGAAAACTGTGCATTTCTCAGATACATTCTGAAGAACATTTACCATAGATAAGACTTCCTTAGAAATATTAAAATGTTTATCATAATCCTAAAAGTAATTAAAGTATAAAATACTTTAAAAATACAAATAAAATCACTGAAGATTTTGAAATTAGTTTCTAGACTTCTTACGTGATCACAATTTTTCATCACTTTGCATGAAGGTTGTTGAAAACTATGAAAGAATATATCCATTCAGAAAAGAATTCCAGGAGTTTAAATCATTGCATGAGCAAATTTAAAAAAATGAATTTACAATAGTCAATAAAAAGCTAATTAACCCAATTTAGTAATATGATATTACATGACAATGAATAAATGCAATTACAGGTACAATCAAAACACACTGTTGATGATGTTGTTACAGTACACGTTTAGCTAGTATACTCAGAAGCAGTTTTTACATGCTCAGTTTTGACAGACTAGTTTTCAGTAGCTGCAAATACATGATTCTCCAAACAAAATTGAACTCATTAAGTTGGCAATTATTTTTAATACACTTGACGTTTACTGCACAGCATATTGGTCAATAAGAGGAAACAAAAAAAGATTTTAAACATTCCTTAATCATCAGTAATCATATTAATGAATGTGACCGCATTTCAGTGACTTCATTTCTAAACATGATATGTTTAATTAGTTTCATATAGGGGTTTGGGGGAAAAAAAGAGAAAGTAGGAAAATGATCTATTGAAAAAGAATGTTTGAAAAGTCACATCGGGAACAAAATATTTTCAAAAAAGCTCAAAGAAAAAGCATTTGCTAGTGGACTGAGTGGCAACAAGGGAATTTAAACAAATACTGACACTTATATCTTTGATCAGAAATTGTATTCATCAGTAAAATTCAGATTTATAGAAAAAATATAGATAATTTCTTTGGTCTAAATGTGTTTCTACCTTTTCCTTTCCATTGTCTGCCAAAGAAAGTGAACCTGAACTTGAATGTAACTGCTACATCTCTTATATGCTTTGATCATGGAAAAGATATTGTCTGGCAAAAAGGCTTGATGTTAGAAGTCCAGTCCCAGGCTTTCTGTAGTAAGATGAGATGCATTCTCTGTCAAGTGAAAAATAGAGGATGTTTTGTCCAAGACCACATAAGCATAAAATTGACAGATGTCATTTCTTTCAGCAGCTTCAAGTGATCAGTCTCAAAAAGCATTTATCAGCAAACATGGAATAAAGACTGTTAGAAGTCAAATACAGATGATAAGAATGATCAGTACTACTTATGTTTAATCAAGCTTCTCTGGCTGTATACTATGTCCTGTCTGTCAGTGTGGACATTTTTATCTCACTGCTTTCAATAATGGAAAAATAAACTTTTTGGTTATAACAAGTATTTTAGAACCAGGGAACAAGAGATATTGGACTGCCTTACTGAGTGGGACGTGTCCCTGCCCATGACAGGGGCGTTGGAATGAAATTACTTTTAAGGTCCTTTCCAATCCAAACTATTATGAGTTTCTATGATTTTATAATATTGAATAAATAATAAACAAAAAAAATATAGGGAGGTAGCATCATGAAACTATAAACTATGTGTCTTTGTTACTGTAGTTCTATTTATGGGATTGAAAAGAACTAAATATGTTTAAAAAATGGATAAAATACCTGTTCATTTTTTTCCATTGGAGTAAACAGAATTTATTAGAAAAATAAACTGGACAAAAAAAGATACACATTTTGAGTTTAACAAAATATAACAGGCTTTTGAGTGTGTTGTTTTAAAAAAAAACCACAACAGCTGGCTACGGTTATGGTTACCACTAGTCATAAGCAAATATTGGAAAGTTTGGTCTTTGGATACACTGAATTTTACTTTACTTTCCTTCCATCAGTCACTGCATCTTAGGTACTTTCCTTTTTTTTAGCTATCAGTTTTAAATAAAGAAGTATCTATACTTCACAGGCTTACACTTTAATGTACCCAATCTAACATAAAAGACATCTTGGAGTAAATTAGCTAGTGTGTAATATGGTGTTTTAATCTAGTTGTTTAATGAGAATCCATATTCTGAGTACTGGAAAGAAAAAAAACTCTACAAGGCAGAGACAAATTTCTTTCTAAAGCACAATAGCGATGACTGTAATTTCTTCTGCTGATGTGTAAACCAGGTATTACCATTAAACATAACAATATATGACTTTTAGATGAGATTGGGCAATGCATGTACGTGAGCAAAATCCCAGTATCACAACAAAAATAATTATATTCACCAGTGAATGGGATAAGGGTACAGAGTGTATCCTCAGCAAGTTTGCTGATGACACAAAAGTGACTGATAAACCTGAAGGCTGTACTGCCACTTAGAGAGTCCTGGACAAGCTTGAAAGCTGAGCAGAGAGCCAAATGAAGTTCAACAAAGGAAAGTGTTGGGTTCTGCACCTTGGGAGGAGTAACCCCCTGCACCAATAAAGCTTGGGGCTTGACCAGCTGGACAAGCAGCTCTGTAGAGAAGGACCTGGGAGTCCTGGTAGACAACATGTTGATGATGAGTCCTTGTGACTAAGGTCAATGATATCCTGAAGTGCATCAAAAAGAGCATGGCCAGCAGGTTGAGGGAATTTGTACTGCCCTTCTCTAATGAGGCTGCATCTGGAATATTGTCTCCAGTTCTGGACTCCCCAGTTTAAGAAAGACAAGGAACTACTGGAGAGAGTCCAGCAGAGGGCCACAAAGATGATGGGGAACAAGAGCATCTCTCATGAGGAGAGGCTGAGTGAACTAAGTCTGTTTAGCCTGGAGAAGAGTGAGAGGGAAACTTACCAATGCTTATAAACACCTAAGGGGCAGGTAACAAGAAGATCAGGACAGACTCTTCTCAGTGCCAGTGCCAGGACAAGTGGCAACAGGTACAAACTGGAATACAGAAGGTTCCATCTCACCATTACAAAGTAGTGGAACGGGCTGCCGAGCGAGATTGTGGAGTCTCCTTTTCTGGAGATGTTCAACAACCATCTGGACACTTTCCTGTGCAACCTGTTGTAGGTGGACTTTTTTAGCAGCAGGTTTGTATTAGATGATCTCCAGAAGTCCCTTATAAGCCCTAACTTTCTGTGATTCTGTAACAAAGAGTTTGGCTTAAACAAGAAATGCCAGGTACAAGAGAAAGATATATTTCAGCTACTTTATTTGCCTTTAAGTTACTACATAATTTAACTTAGTTTACTTTGACATTATATGTATTTCTTAAAAATGTTTAAGAAGGTAAATAGAAATAACATGAATAACACTCTTTAAAATAAAAGTATAAACTTGGTGCAAAAATAATTTTTGTCCTTGAAAACTGCTGATTATTCTGGATTAAAATTTTGTTAATAGTATTCATATAGTATATCATTTTAAAATGTGAGCTTTGCTGCCCTTATGCTAATGATTTTGTTCTCACTGCTTATTCTTTTTATATTATGCTGTAAAATTAAAGAGGCAGGGAAAGAAAATTTGAACCAATTGCTTATGTGAGTTCAAAAGGGGATGGAAATCAGTGGAAACTACTAATAATATCAACCAAGCATTTGGCCAGGACACCATCAATGAAAATACAGCACAAATTTGGTTCCAAAAATTTCTTCACAGAAATAGGAGCTTTGAAGATGAGGAGGGTTACAGATCTATCTATTTCTGTGATAGATGATGACCAGTTGAGAGCCATTATTGAAGCAGACTCACAGAAAACAACTTAAGAGGTTGCAGAAGTACAAAGCATTGAACAAAACAGTTGTTTGACATGTGCACTAAATTAGAAAATCAAAAACGATCAACAAGAGGGGTGCTGCAAATGTTGAACAAAAATGGAAAAAAAAGTATTACTATGTCTGCTCTCTGCTTGTTTTCTACAAAAAAATCAATCATTTTCTGATTCTAATAGTGACATGGTGGAAAATATATTCTATACAACAACTGAAAAAATTCTACATACTGACAAGAAGGAAGTGAAACACCAAAACACTTCCTCAAATGAAAACTTCAAAACAAGGTTATGGCCCCTGTTTGGCGGTTGGCAAGTGGAATCACCCACTACAATTATTTAACCTTGGTGAAACCATCACAGGAAAAAAAATATTGCCAGGAAATTGATAAAACACACCAAGAACTACAACATTTATGACCAATATTAGACAGCTGAAAAGGACTAATTCTTCTCCATGAAAACACCAGACCACATTTCTTGCAAATGACTGCAAAAACTGCATTAACTAAGCTACAAAAGTCTGCCTTACTCAGCTAACTCAAGACCTCTTTCCCACTGATTACCACCTTGAAAATTTCCTGCAAGAGAAGGATTTCCACAGCTGAGTAACAGCTCAAAATGCCTTCAAAGAATTAATAAGAACCCATAATTCTATGCTACTTGAATAAATAGACTCGTTTCTTGTTGGAAAAAAATACATAGATTTTAATGGGTTTTATTTCAGATAAAGAATTTTATTTGAAGCTGAGATAATACTGCTTTAAAGTTGATTATTAAAAACAACAATTATTTTTGTCCAAAGCTAATAATTACCAGACTGCAGCTAAGTCACAGAAATATCTCTTTGTTACTTCTTCTCTGCTATTGCGCTAACAAAATTATATTTTATTAAGCCCTAAACTGTCCTTTAAGCTTAGAGAGAAATGTCATTTATTTGTATTTATTAAAATACTTGATACAAATGACAAGGAATTTATGTAGCTTATTGAAGTGATTGTAATGAAAATGTGTCAAATTTGAATCTAGAAGTGATTAGCCTCTGCTCAAAGCATGGTTAACTTACTTCAAGTCCAGTCATAACACTGTGTTCATATAATAACACTGAAAGTGGAACTTATCCAACCAATATCAGTGTCTACAGATGAGTTTGTCATCCTTAACTTCTGTCAACAATAGAAATATTACAAGAATGCTAGAATTTTTACTATGCTAGAACTTCCTTCAAGTGGTTCTCCAAAGTAAAGCTGAGGGAGTCATTCTATAAAAGTGTCCATCAAATAGAAATTATCCCAGGTATACAGATTAGATGAAAATGTCTATAGTGCAGACATCAGAAGTTCAATAGAGCATATTCCCATAAGGGAATGTAGAAAAGCAAATAATACACTCATAGCATACAGATAGCTTTTATGGTAAAACTGCAGGCACGTAAGTAGTTTTATTTCAAGATAAAATATTAAATATTCTTAGTTAGGCTTTTTTCTCAAATTGTGACTGTGTTAACATCAATAGTTCGTATTCAAAAAGGCAAATAAATATTGTGGATGTTGTACTGAATGTGATGCTCCTTTGGAAACTCCTCTTCATTTTCACGTTGTTGATGAACAAACTCTTTCTTACTACTTGAATCAAATTCCAAAAGCTACAGGTATAGCCAGGGTAAAATTCCCTTCTCTGTGTCTTCATCTCTCTTTCAGACTGTTCAGAAGTGATAGAGGATTGGTTTTTTATTTCAGTGGCATTCATAGACCTCCTGCTTGAGAACTGCAGTCATTCCACCAGAATGTCCTTTTCCAAGTTGTTTGTGTGCTTCTATACACGCTTCTCAGTGTCTCACAACATTAAACAATATTTTCTTCCCTATGTACTATTTTGTCTTCAAACAGCCTGTTTTCTGCTCAGCTTCAGGTTTACAATGTTTTATTTGATTTTGGCACAGTGTTGTGTTCCTGGCTTATTACGTATGTCCTTCATCATAATGTCATGAATCTTGCTGCATAGAATCCATTTTACTCACCGTCACCTACAGAAAGGGGAATCATTAAACTAGGTATTCCAGGTGTCAATAAGAAAGTTTTAAAGATAATAGCAATTTCCTATTGCACAAAAGACTTCATAATATAGCATAGTTGATCAGCAATCTTTATACCTTTATATCAACAAAACCACACTTGCAAAATACCACAAAGAAAAGAAGAAAATGGTTCACAGACAAGATGATGGATCCCTATGAATCACAAGTTGTCTGTCAGGAAGATGGATTGGTTATACAACTAGATTGTTGGGTCACTTGAAAATATAGGTTTCTCCAGTCCTTCACAGACACTGTCATTAGGGATTCAGATAATTTTTCTGATGCAGCTTCAGAAAGGGAATTGCAATAATCATCATGTCACACTATGTGCAATTAAAATAAATGTGTAAACAAATCTTTCATGTAAGAATCTCAAAAAGTCTACACACACAAGTTATCTGTATCAAAATTAAACAAGAACAAGAAATTAAAACCATTAGCAATCCAAATTCAACATCATACTAACACACAATTAATGGGATGTGCTATTTAATTATTAAATAACATTATTATTCTCTCCAATACCCATGCTGATCTTATCCATCTGAATCTATAGTCTCCATTATGTAAATTAAACACAGCTGCTGATAAGTGCTTTGAAAGAATATAATTCACTAGATGCATATTTAGTGTACTTGGAGCTCTCTTCTTCCCTCACCTTCTATTCTTGTTCATATTAAGTGAATCCTTTAAATTCCTTAGTGAGTTAGAAAGACCTTTCTCAGAAAAGGAAATAAGAGAAGAATTTATAAATATCTAAAACATAGTCTCTCTCAATTTTAAAACTGTAACTAATGTAATGATACACATAAGGATAATTATTCAAAGTCTGTCCCTTAGTCAGAATGACAGTTTGCTGTGATAGTTCTAAGTCAGATCCAGCATTTTATGATGAGTAGCAAGGATTCACTGCTCTGGAGAGGACACAGTACAAGACATGTAGAGTGATGCCTAGGGTAGCCTCCAGGCCAGAATGACACTCTCACATGACTTAGCAGTTGGCATGCTTCAGGGTTGCTGTAGGGACAATAGTGTTGCAGCTTCTCGGGATGATATGTTCTGTGCTTATAGAATCCTCTAAGGTTGCTATAATATCAGTTGAAAACCTTTAGTGTTTCCTAGAAATGTTGTGATCTTGAGTACTGCAAGAGCAGATGGGATCTGCAGTCAGACAGAGCTCAGGATGAATGTAGGCAGTTTACAAAACACCTTAACTACTAATGACTTCAGACCTGAAGGTGTCAGGAGTTTCAGAGTGCTTCTAAAAATACTTTAGCAATCATAGAAGGGACAGAAGTCCACAAATATGTCTGTATCCATATAGCTGGTACAAAGAAAAGATCCTTTCTTCGTGCCCTTTACATCAACTAGCCATATTGAAGTAGATATATTATGCTAGCAATCAGAGTGAGATAACTATCCCCTTTTCACTGTAATAAAGTCTTGTGTAAGATAAAAAGCATTAAGGGATCAAGCACAGCAGGGACAGAGAGTGCAGGAATAGCTTTATATGCCTTCAGCCACATTAGCTGTTCAGGAAATGGGAATCTGCTCTTATTTGAGTGTAAAAACAGATTCAATTGGTAATCAGTTGCTTTAATATCAAACGTGAATAATTTAAATGAGAGAAAATTAACCAATGCTTAATTCAACACTTCTATTCTAATTGTTAACCTCGGTGCTGAGTCTTCCAGAAGAATACGATTTTAGAAAAACATAGCATGAACTAACTGTGGTTACCAGTAAAATGCATACCATTTCTACTTCTACAGATGGAATATTTCACCCCTGGTGAGACTAAAACACTTTTCTAAAAATGTTACAGAAAACAAAATCTTAGCAGCATAGCTGTGTCACTGTAAGAACTTCATTTAACATCAGTAACTATTTTGAGCCCTAACCTGAGAACAGAAGATTAAAGGAATATTTTGTAATGCTCAGAAAGTCCTAACTAGAACTAGGTACTTAAAAACCTGCAGAAATGTGTCATGAATAAAGAATGGTACTTATATTTCCAAATACTAAGTGATAGCAAGGATATTTACTCTCCTCTGAATCTCAATTACTTAAATTATGGTTCACACTAAAAGCCCAGGGAGAGAAAAAGAGATGGTTACAGTTAAGACATCATGGTTACAGTAGTGGAAATAAATTGCTAGCAGAAAACTAGTAAAAATCTACTTTCTGAATAGCTAAGCAATTTTCCTTTGCTGCAGGACCATGAACAAAGAAAGATGTGACAGTTAATATTGGATGCTTTGTGTGACCTCAGCTAGAAGAGCATTCACCATTTTCAAAGGTTTGACTTCATATCTATTAGCTACTATTTATTATTTCTGAGGATAATAGAGAAACTCAGATGCTAAACCTAAGAGGCTGAAGGTTAAGCTGTGCTGATCCAGGAACCTGTGGTGGTCTTCAAAGCATGTCTCTCTCTCTCTCTCTCTCTCTCTCTCAAATATGCAAGAGTAGGGACAACTAAAAATGTAGCACTTACATACTAGTACTTACACAGGTTCTGGTGTCATGTAAGGTGAATAGATACTTTTGACAGGTGGCATCATCTTGGCTTTACCAAGGGTAAGTCTTGCCTGACCAACATAGTGACCTTCTGTGATGGAGTGATTACATCAGTTGACAAGATAAGAGCAACAGATGTCATCTATCTGGAATTCCGTAACGCCTTTGACACAGTCTCCTACAATGTCCTTCTCTCTAAAGTGGAAAAGATATGCCTTTGATGGATGGATTATATGGTGGATAAGAAATTGGCTGAATTGTCATATCCAGAGAGCAGTTGTCAATGGTTCAACGTCCCATTGGATATCACAGACAAGTGGTGTCCTCAGAGGTTTCTACTGGGACAAATACTGTTTAGTATCTTCATCAGTGGCATAGTATCAGTAGATAGTGGGATTGAGTGCACCCTCAGCAAATTTACAGACAACAGCAAGCTAAGTGGTGTGGTTCACATGCCTGAGGGGTTGGATGCCATCTAAAGAGATGTGGACAAACTTAAGAATGGATCTATGTGAATCTCACGAGGTTCAATGAAGTCAGACATGAGATCCTACACCTGCATCAGGGAAACTCTTGCTATCAATAAAGTCGAGGGAATGAAGGGANTACTGTTTAGTATCTTCATCAGTGGCATAGTATCAGTAGATAGTGGGATTGAGTGCACCCTCAGCAAATTTACAGACAACAGCAAGCTAAGTGGTGTGGTTCACATGCCTGAGGGGTTGGATGCCATCTAAAGAGATGTGGACAAACTTAAGAATGGATCTATGTGAATCTCACGAGGTTCAATGAAGTCAGACATGAGATCCTACACCTGCATCAGGGAAACTCTTGCTATCAATAAAGTCGAGGGAATGAAGGGATTGAGAGCAGCCTTGCTGAGAAGAACTTGGGAGTGTTGGTGGATGAAAAGCTGGATGTGAGCCGACAATGTGTTCTTGCAGCCCAAGAGGCCAACCATATCCTGAGTTGCATCAAAAGAAATGTAGCCAGTAGATTGAGGGAGGTGATTCTGCCCCTCTAATATGCTCAGGTGAAAACTCACCTGGACTGCTATGTCCAACTCTGGAGTCATCAAAGCAAGATGATGACAACAACCTGTTGGAGAGGATCCAGAAGAGGGCCACAAAATTGATCAGAGGGATGGAACAACTCTCATTTGAAGGAAGGCTAATAGAGATGAGTTAGTTCAATCTGGAGAAGAGAAGGCTCTGGAGAGATCTTACAGCCTTCCAGTACTTAGAGGAGGCTTGTAAAGAACATGGGAACAAACATTCTAGCAGAGCCTGTTGCAATAGGACAACAGGAATTTATTTTAAACTTTAAAAAAGGGTACACTTAGAACAAGATATAAGAAAGAAATTTTTATGATGAGGGTGGTGAAACACTGAAACAGGTTATCTGGAAATGTTGCAGAGGTGATAGGTGTGCCATCCTTGGAACCATTCAAAGTTCGGTTGGATGGCACTCTGAACAGGCTGATCTAGCTGAAGATGTCCCTGCTCATTGTAGGAGGTTTGGAATATATCACCTCTAAAAGGTTTCTTCCAAACCATTCTTTGATTCTATACTATGATTCTATGATCTTAATGAACATGATTTTATACTTTTTTAAACTCATGAAATATTATTGTTGCTGGAGCTGAAGGATTACTCCAACATGACAAAATGGGTTCAATTAGTATCTACTTTAGTGCAGGGGAAAAAAAACACCTTCTTTTTCTAGCCGTTTTCCTTTGTCCTTTGTATTTCTGTGACTCTGTGATTACTTATTTACTCATTTCCCCCTTTTTGTTTTTAATATGCACAATGTAACCCCTTACAGTAGTTCTATACATCCCTTTCTTCGTGCTAGGATATCAGCAGGTAACTCCTTTTCAAAACCCACTACCTCCTCGAATCCTACTCTCATCAGGTTCCCAAACTGTCCCTACTTAATGAATGATTTTGTTGGGAGGACAAGGCAAGGTTTCTTGTAACAATTCAAGAAATGTTTTTAGATTTGTTGTGGTTTTTTTATGGAAAAAGAGAAGTGGAAGAGATCATATTTGCTAAATGGTTTTATAACATTCTGCTGGAAAGAGGTAGCTATCCATAGGATATCCTTGCATGAATTCTCTCGCTAAAAGAAGATTGTGTTATCTATGAGCATAGAATAGAAATGAGGAAGAGTTGTCAATCACTTATTTGACCTTGGTAGCTTGTATATCCCAGCCTTGGGATGGTATATGTGGCCTCAGACCCTTTCATTTCTAGGCAGTTTCATATCTTGCATTTGAAGTTCTACCCTGATTGTGCTAGAACTATTTGTGAATTATTTGATTATTTGAAGTGTATTACTTTATTTTCCTTCCCAAGCAGTTTGAAATACATATGCATACTAATTTTAACTTCTAATCAGAAAACCGGAGCAGTTTGGTAGAGACTTACAGCATGATTCAGGCAAGGTCTGGGGGACCAGATTTGAGTTTAAATGGAGTAGTGAGGCTGCTAGCAATTCTAGTTAAGATGTCTGCCTTAGGTATATTGCAACACTCAGAGCTCTGAAAAGTATAGTGTTAAAAATAGAAAAACATATATGCAGATGATTTTTGTAGAAATGAAAGCTGCACTTATCTAACTTGCTGTTGATTCACTGCTGTATAAGAATAAAGAATTTCAAAGTATGTTGGAGGCTGAAACTGCTGTGTACTGCTGAGTTTATTCATAATGTTCCTGTACCTGAAAATAAGTAAACTGTTGACATCAAAATTTTCTGCTATATATTTACCAGTATAAATTATGCTTAGTTTTTACCATTATCCCAGAAACAAATTTAACTATGTAGCTGTTCATTAGGTAAAGATACTCACAAAAGAATTTATTGCCTCTCCATAGAGATGAGCATGATACATTTGGCTATCATTTCATGAATTATTTCTTTCAAATGCATGTGCTGAATAGTTAACATCTATCTGATTAGAACACTGCATAGCATAGAATAGCAAATATACCAGGATTCCACTATACCACAGATAAGATGTTGTATGTTCTGATATGCTTGTTAGGCTTTTATAAAGATGGAATCTTTATGTCATTTAAGGCACAAGGATTATGTAAGTTAATCATGAAACCATGGCCATCTTCTGTGCATAATAATCTACTTCTATTGCCCAAATGGTGAAAGGAAAAAGGAAAGTAATAATAATTTAGATACTGTAAATGATCAACCCTTACTTCCAGAATTTTAGTAGTTGGGAGAAAAACTACTTCAGCATTTAATTTGAAATTGCTTTTGTTCTGCAGAATTAAAACAAAACAAGCTGTGCTAGGAATGCATGTATTAATCAATGCCAGAGTTTGAAGATATTCTTTTCACAATAATGCAGCATAAGATCTTCAATATACACCTTTTTTCTTTTAGTCAATCTTGATTTTTAACAGTATTCCATGTACCAGCAGACCAGTACAATTTACAAAATACCTGATTTCTGAAGCTCTGTCTGTTTTTTAGAGGTCAGTAATCTCACAGTTTTCACTGCTCATCAAACAAAAAGCAGAACATTGTTGAAAAGAGCAGCAGGAGAGATACAGGAAGTAAAGATCAAAATGTAGCAGCAGGGAAGCAAGTGAAAACAGCACGAAGAACTGAGTGATTAAAAGTGAACAGAAGAAAGTGGAACTGTGACATTTAAAGTGAGCAGACAGTCTAATGTTTGCATATTTGTCTAAAGCATTTGTACATAGATTTTATATTCACAGTTTCCAGCATTTTTTTTTCCAAAGTTTAGTATAAAGTCATCTTCCTTCCTTCCTTCCTTCCTTCCTTCCTTCC
>WAAB01007608.1:31982-68596 GCA_013389865.1 Piaya cayana | reverse complement strand
TCCTTCCTTCCATACATCCTTCCTTCCATACATCCTTGTAACAACCATAAGGCAGTCTAAGGTTGTCTAACACACCATTATAAATCCTTAGACATGAGATGCAGAAGAAGCACAGAGACCAAGAGAAACAATGGTATATATAGAACACAAAGCATGTAGCAGTCATAAATTAGAATATCTTATTAATAAGTATTATTCATTTTACCATTGTGAGTGTTACTTATCCACTAGATACTTTGAATTAATACACCTTTCTCATGCTTTGCATGATGTTTGATCTACTGTCTAGAGTAAAATAATGAAGTCTTTGAACAGACAGAAAAAATTTGAAAGGATCTCCAATTTATAGTCACTCTTTTGAAATTGGAAAAAAATGTGAATTTTATATTTATTCTGTTCTACAATGAGTTTATAAGTGAAACAACCAATCTTTTCTGAATCAAAATTACCTTTTGATGGCATTGTAAGGATGCCTGAAAGGAAATGCAGCCATTTTTAAGTTCAGGCTTTAAAAAATATTTCGCGCATGAAAGTATCAAAAAAATAAAATATTCCCAAACTTTTTTGACTGTTTGCCTATTCTTAGCTATCTCATATTTTTCTCTGTTTCCTGAAGCAAGAAAGGAAAAGATAACATATTGCCTGTGAAGTCCTGTGATTTCTCAGTAAATCGAACAATTCAGTAGCATGGAGTGCAAGAAAGGAGATGTTTTTGAGACTGAAGAGAAAGGCAGAAGATAAGTCTCTTTTATGTAGCACTGCTGCCACAGCAGAAGAGGTGCCTTGTGCTGAATACACAGAATCAAAATAAATGTTTTAGGTTGGAAGGTACCTCTGGACATCATTTGTTCCAAACACCTTCCTGAAATGGAGCAACTTCCCTACGTTTATACACCTGGTGTGCATTAATTACTGCTGCAGATAGACTTATTCTTCATAAGGAAAACTTAATGTAATTTACACTTTAATATCTTCAGTTATCTTCAGTTCTGCTCATGACAGGGTATTCTATTCCACGTTTTTTAGTCTGTTCCATTAACTGTATTACTCTGTTAGACTGATTTCTGTCTTAATTTTCCAGATGTTACTTGAATTCAGCACAGTATAGTTTACTGAAGTACTAAGTTTTGTTTTGTTTTATCTTATTTTATTCTGAGTAAAGTATCTTCATCTATTCAGAAAGCTACATTTTATGATGTCATTATTTGAAGCATGAGGTTAAACAATTATTTCAATATTTTATTACAGTTTTTTGAGCTTCATGATTGTACTTCAATGTGAATCCCATCAATTCCCAAGTAATGTTCCATTAGTCTAGTTAACAGACATAGTACCCTATGATTGCTTTGATTGGTATGAGCATTTTGAAAGGCATCAACAATTTTTTTCAGCTTGCTCATATTGCTGTGGGTGCTAACACATATATGTGGAACTGCTATGATCAGCAAAAACGTTAAGGCTGAAGATTGTGCTGATGACTATGATGATGGGTCTTCCTAAATGTATGTCTTCCCAGTGCAAAACCTTTTATCCTCACAATGTATTACTATCATGTTTGTCTGTCAAATATGAAAAGAGATTATATGATGAAGAAATAACCAGGCTCCCAACTGCAAGTTGATCAATAACCAATTGCTTTAAAAAAAATGATTAGAAGTAAGACAAATTATATGTCTAGTTCTTTCTATATTTTTTCATTAAATGCAATAGTCACCCTTTCTTATTTTAAAGTGTTCATAGCAGACCACAAAATAATGGGTTTCTACTATTTTGTTTTCCACTGTAGAATATTTAGATGAGTTTAATGAGGGTGGGGTTTTTTTCAGAATCCCTTTGTGTATTCCCTCTGGACACCATTTTATTCTTTTAATAGCTATGGAAACTTGTGATTTTTTCTATGTAACACAAACTGACTGTTGTTGATTTCAAAAGATACAGAACATTCTCATTCTCAGCATTTTTATTACAGTTTTCAATAGCTTATTTAGAGACATTTGTAAGTATTGTATTGTTGCATGTACTTGTTCCTCTATTTTTTCTTTTTTTATTGTTAAATTTAAATTTTCTACATTATGTAAGATGAATTTGACCACAAGAATTTATATTCTAGTTGTACATTTCCTTTCTTAAAGAATATGATGTACCTATTAATTAAATGCATGAAAAAAACCCATGAGTGGTTTTGTTGGTTAGTATGCCTTCATGATACAGTGAGAAAATAAAATATTATGCAGTAGAAATATATTCATTCCATTATTTCACAATAAGGCAATATTGGTCAAAATGAGAACTGTATAATATTCCCTGGAATTTTGACACTGAATAGAACAGTGTACTTGTATATTTATTGATCTTGAATGAGTTCTGAATGACTGATTTAAACCAGAAATATTACCTGAAACTGCATAAGAGTAACCTGTACCTCTAATAGTGAGGAGTAGTAAAAGTAATGGTAAGTAAAGGAAAAAGAGAATTCCAAGAGAACTGAAGTGAGGATTGTGGATCCATGTTATGCATGTATGGCTTTTGTTGTTGTCGTAGCAGTGCTAGAAGAGTGATCACAACTGTTGCATAGCTTCCTATAGTAAAACAACATTCATCTGTGGGGCACTGAAAAAAAGAAGTCTGTTCTTGAATACTATACGTAAGGAATATCAAATCTGAATTCATTTTCAGTGGCATACATAGCTTAAAACCTGTCCAAAAATAGAAATCGAAGGGGGAAGATGAGAAGCTGTATGACAGTAGGATTTAATCAAATTCATAAGAAAGTTAATTTATTAAAAGTTAGCAACCCCCTGATAAGTCTCAAACTATAAATGTTAAATATATTTGTCATGTTGTAGCTGCATATCTAATGGCTATCTCAGCAAAATTCTTTGGATGTCTATCTGCCCTCAATAAATTCTGTCAGTTAAGTAGACAAAAGATAATCTATTAACATAATATCATGCATGTAAGGACAGACAAATGGGTGCAAAAGAAGTTGATACTTAAAATATTTAAAATAAGGTTAATGGAAAAAAAAGAAGATTGTTGAAAAGTTGTATTTCTAATGTAAAATTTGGGTTGAACTACTGGAAAATTTATGATTAAATTATAGGAAGGAACACTGTAACATAGACATTTGTGACAGCAGCAGAATAAGAAAAATGAAATCTGGAAGAAAGACAAATACACAACTTGTTCCTTCTGGAGACCAAAACTGGATTGGCTGGTCTGCAATTCTTTGGGTTTTCCACTTTAAATGTAGTCACTCTCTGCCCTTCCCCATTCACCTGTCTTCCCTGAGTCCTGCAGAAGTGGCACCTAGCACCTTGACACCCTCAAACTTGCCACAGCGGCTGGTAATCTGATTCTAGGGGGAGGTTGTGGAGAGGAGGGTAATGGTCTCTTCTCCCAAGTGACAGGGGACAGGATGAGAGGGAATGGCCTCAAGCTCCACCAGGGGAGGTTCAGGCTCCACATAAGGAAAAAAATCTTCACTGAAAGGGTCATTAGGCAATGGAACATGCTGCCCAGGGAGGTGGTTGAGTTACCTTCCCTGGAGGTGTTTAAGGTGCAGGTGGATGAGGTACTGAGGGACATGGTTTAGAGATTGATAGAAATGGTTGGACTCGATGATTCAGTGGGTCTCTTCCAACCTGGTGATTCTATGCTTCTATGATTCTAACACATCCAACAGAGAAGGGACCCCAGAAGTAGGGAATTTTTCACTGTCTATGGCAATAGGTTTTTTTTTCCCAATTCTATAGTTAACAAACAAATTAGGAGATGATGGACTCAGATAAAAATTCCTTGGGCAGTTGAACACTGTGTGGTCATTTGCTGTACCATGGTTCAGTACAGCATGTATAACTCTGAATCTTCAAAACCTCATCAGCACTGGTCACATTAACATCTGGCTATTTTTAAATTTTTATTGCACAAAGACTAGTATAGTTTCTGGACATTTCTAAATATTGTGCCATAAATAAAGCACATTTATTACTTTCTGGAACCCACAACTGCAACCTGTGGTCACAAGTGTGATATACAATAGTTGCAGAAATAGTACCATATGCATTCAACAGAAAAAATTATCCAAGGCGAATAATAGCTGCAAATATTTTACTTCCTTTTTAGGAGTTCAGAGCAGTCCTAAAACCAAATTGTTTGTTTCTTTCTGAACTCATCTTCTTTGCTATAACACAGTTATTGTTTTCTGTTATGTAGGGAAGACCACTGCCACCCATTGTGGATGCCATGGGGAACAAAGGGAGCTGGCTGTACAATGAATTTAGCCTTGCCTACACTCCCCAAAGAGCATTTCTTATTATGACTGTTAGACTATTGGACAAAATGGGACATTTTTCTGACCAAGACAGCTTTTTCTTATGTACTCGAACAAACTCAAATTTTGAATTCTATTGTGATTTGATTTAGCCTGTTAAAGCTTTCCTGACGGTGAAGTAATTGTGTTTACAGGTTTGAAACTTCAATAATCTGTCCTATTTCTTGTTCTCCTAGATAAATATTTTAACATTTCTATTACACCCAGGCACAACCAGGATAGACATACTGGTGCGTAAATCTAAGTCTAGAAAACAGTTTATGATTCTAGACATAAAAATCACAGTGACTTCAGCCCTGACAATATTTTCATCAAGCAGTAAATAGTCTTCTGCTCTGACTGGACAGATAAATCAAATTACAGGAACCTGCTTCACTCACATGATTCATAAATACTCCTGTTTTCACCAGCAAGAAAAAGGAATATGCAAGAGATAACATTTTCAAACTAATATAGCAGCTTGGAAGCCCTGAAAGAAGAAGGATATTACCATGCTTGGGCCTCTCAGATAATTTTGTAACATCTCTATGTAGAGATGTAAAAAGTTTTCTAAAATGCCACAAGTTCTTGAAATACATATTGAATTGTATGAATATATCTGCAACGGATATTCAGACATTACCTTTCCCCATCTTTGACAAATTTTGAACTGCAAGCACTGGGGAATGTATTTCAGTGTCCTGTGGGTCAGGCACAATAACCCAGCTGAAGTTGTAAGCTATAAATACAAGTTAATGTGATATTTCATTTCTTGGTGGTTGTGGTGGACAAGATGAACAAAAGCAAGCAGTGTGTAGCTGCAGTGATGAAAGCAAAATGGATGTCATACTGCATCTACACTGACATTACTAATGAAGACAGAGATGTGATCGTCCTGCTCTGTGCTGCACTTGTCAGGCTACTCCTGGAGTACTGTGTTCAGTTCTAGACCCCTCAGTTAGAAAAAGATGTAGATAGAGTGCAGGCTGTTCAAAAGAGGGCCATGAAGATGATAAAAATGCTGGCTGCCTACCCTATAAGGGAAGACTGAAGGTGTTAGGTCTTTTCACTCTGGAGAAGAGAAGGCTCAGGGGACACCTCCTTACTCTTATCCAGTACTTAAAGGGTGCCTATAAAGAGAACAGAAGCTCTCTCTTCACAAGTTGCCACAAAAAGTTTACAAAGAACAATGAGAACAAGTTGCACTCTGAGAGGTTTCTTCTCAATAAAGAAAAATGTTTACACTAAGAACAATTCAATGACTAGAAACCCCCCCTCAGAGTGACTAAAAAGTAAATAAATGCTGAACAGATAACTTCTAACAGATCAAAATAATTCTGAATTATCCTTGTCCCTTCCCTGTCTGTGTGCTTTCATGACAAAAAACCCCAAAAACAACTAAACAGAAAAGCAATAGTGGTCCCACAAATATTTTCTTTATTACTCAGTGTGTTAAAAACTCTCTTACAGCATATTTCTTTGCCTTATCTATTTTTTTAATTGACAATATAAGAATCCCAGTGAATTTCCAGATTTGTCAGGTTTCATCCAGCAAATTCACTAGTTAAAAACTAAAAAATAAGATCATATATTAATGCTAAGGTTCTCCAGGAATACCAAAGAGTAGTACTGAAAAATTCTGAAAATATTTTTTCTTGTACTTTTTCTTGTACTTACAGCCTAATTGCCTTTTTTACCACAGTTTCCCTTTAACTTTTTTCCAAGAAGAAATTTTCACAAAAGAATGGTAGATCAGTGCTTTCAGCAGAGACTCCTAATAAAGCAAATCCAAAAGATCTTACACACAATCAGAAATATAGATATTATTTCTAGTGTTTTCTTTATACTGCTAAGGGTTTCTTACTCCCCTTTGCAGTAAGATGTCACAATGTTAAAATTTTAAAAAATGTACATACATGTACATGCATGTTTGTCTTGTCAGAATATCAGAGACTACATGGGTTTTTTTTTTCATTATTTACACAATAAACAAGCTTTAATGTCTTTGGGGTTTACCGGTTTATTTGCTGATCTATTTCTTGTACTCCAGTAATATTTTCTAGCAAATTCTCGGGGGAAAAAAAATCTTTTTTTTTTTTTCAAATTAGAAGTTTATTCTTCAGTATATTTTTCTAGAAGTACATTGCTCATTTCATATAGATATTATTTCTTAAATACTCCTAGTTACAGTCATCTGTTAAAAAAAAAAGGTATGTTACTTCTAATATATTCTTTTCCCCTTTCAAAATTATAGGAAAACACCACATAGTTAAAACAGAAATTTTAGGATATCAAGTTAGATATGTTTAGATGTCACACAGAAAGCTTTTAATTTCAAATGTGCTTATTGCCAGGAAAAGTCAACATAATGTTTTAATATAAAAATTAAACCAAACCAAAATCTTATTTCTTTAAGTTGCTGCTGGCATTGATGGTGTAAACATACTGATTCAGTCTTTATTTGGCTACACAATAAATACAGCATTTTCTTAACACCAGTGTATTTACATCATAAAATTATATTAGTAATTTTTTCCAATTGTCTCAAGGTTTTCTTTTATATTTCTAAATAAGATGTGTTGCCTGCATAAGAAGCATTACTGTTCATTCCTTAAATGTCTGTATTAGTTCATTAACAAATAATTATACCCATATTGCCATGCTCTGAGTATGGCACAAGAAACTATTTTCCAAAGAAGTGTCAGCCTACTGCTCTGGACTCATAGCTGACTAGAAGAACTTGCCTGATTTCTGTCAAAGAAGGAGAGAGATCCAAAAAAAGAAAAGAAGAAAGGACATAAAATGTTTACATATGACTTTCAACAGAGGTTAAATACTGGAAAAAATCCAGCTTCTGCTGATGTAAAGGATTATTAACACTTATTCAGTACCCCTGATTTTCAAAATATTTGGCAATGAATGAAAGTATTCTGAACAGTCTAAAATTAAATACAGATAATGTTTATTTCACTGAAATTAGTACTTTCAAGTACTTCAGAAAATTTTATGAGATTTTTTTATGATTTGACAGTCTTAGGATAGTGGAAATATATAAAAATGTTATGCAATCATTTCTAACTTCTCCAAATATTTTGAAAGAATAGCAGTTTTAACAACACACACACACAAAAAAAATTTAAAAAATCTGAAAAAAGACCTCAGGAGTTCATTTGCCACATTCTCATGCCTAGAGGCAAAAATCATATACATGTTCAGATTTTATATTCTTTCATAAAAGGAATATCCACTGTTCTTTTAAAATTTATACGAATTTTCAGTTTCAATAGAATCTCCTCTATGTTGGCATCATAAAAACAGTGGATGATTTTTAATCAATTTTTTCTTCCCAAATGTTCTATTGACAAAGCTCTCATAAAACAGAGTCATACATTTAGCTTTAAAAAGATAAAATGAAATAATTAAACCTAAAGGAAATCATGCCATCATTGTTAATCCAGAAGTCTTAAAGAAAGTCTTGTTCTAGATATCTTAAATTACAAGTTGAATATTGAAGGAGAGACTCCACACTAAGAAAACTGAATAGAATTAATTTTACAAAAATACATTTTGCCACTGGCTAAGCAGAAATAAGGAGAAGTAAAGGTTCTCTGAAGCTATCAGAGAAACGTTTAATGTTTCCTATTTGATTCATAGGTAGTGCTCTGCCAATCTGCTTTCAAAGAACTACCTTCCATCACCTGACATGATGAAACTCCTTCAGCCCAAAGACCCTTGACATTTTGTAGGGACAATATGCTAGCTCAGCTTTCTCCAGCTAATACTAATCTCCATACATCTTGCTGAATGATTTACCAAGAACCAGTGAAAACAGATTGGCTGAACGGATAGACGTACTTCATCATGTTTTAAGAGCTTTATTGTAGGGATGAGGGGAAGGACAGCTTTAAAAGAAATAGTTCTGTGTTAGGTATAAAATATACACTACCCCAGTATATCAAAATGCCGTATTGATACATTTCCACATCAGTACTTGTAATTAAGCCCCTTAATAAGTAACTTTTAAGGATAAAGCCATTATAATGGAAATGATGACTTAACACTTGTCTTACTATCACTGAAATGTAAAGACCAGTTAGAGAATTTCTAGCAAGCCTTCTTCTGTCCAGCTCCATAGAGATTAGCCTGCAATACCTTAGAACTGTTTTAGAGTAGTATAAAAGGAAGAGCAGTGATTTTGTTTTCAGATTAATCTAATCTCTAGAGTGACTAGATAAGGCCTGCACTTGTTCAAAGTCATTATTTCCCTGGGCCTAGCTCTGCTATGAAAGATTTGAACCTTAAGCATTAAGTGGGGAAGGTAGAGAAAGATCTGTATCTTAAGCATTAAGGGGTGTGCAGAGCAAGATTACTGATATTGGATTACTGGATTCAGTGGGTTTCTTTGGGAATAATTTTCAGTATCCTTTTTACTGCAACAATAACTTCTCAATAATAATAATATTATTAAAATGTCTACCTTTTTTTTTTCCTTAGAGCTTTAGTATCCCCTGTTGGGATTGTTTCTTTAAGTACCCTGGCTGGGTGGGGCTGAGTAAAGTTACAAAGGGTGATAATGACTATGTTCTGTTATGTTAATAAAGTAACCTGAAGTTGGGGGAGCAAAGACTTGCAACCTAGCAACAAAGTTATGTGGGTTGGGCGGTTGCCATGAGAGGCTGNTGTGCAAGAGGAAGTTCAGATTGGACATTAGGAACTATTTCTTCACTGAAATGGTTACCAAGCACTGGAACAGGTTGCCCAGGGAGGATGTTAAGTCAATATTCCCAGAGTTGTTTAAAAGATGTCTAGATGAAGTGCATAGGGATATGATTTAGTAGTGGGCTATTAAGGTTGGGTTTGATGATCTCAAAGGTCTTTTTCAACCTAGTGATTCTGTTCCATGAAAATGAAAGACTTTCAAAACTTCGTAGTTAAGAAATTGAAAGATTCATTTTGTGGATATATTGAGATTGTAAAGACACCTGGGGAAAGTGAGCACTACAACCACAGAAGTTTTGCTGGAAATCCTTAACCTGGCACAAGTAAAATTAAGTGTTACATAAGTAAAATTAGTTGTCCGTCTCCAGTTTAAACTCACAATTTTTTCCTGGTTTTGTTTTTCTTCAATTCTGAAAACTTTTTAGGTGTTTATTCATAAACTTCTTAGTGTAACTCATTCTCTTTTTCCCTTAATTTGTTTTCTGTTTTATTTCTAATTTATGTCTGTTTCAGGGGGGTTTTTTTGTTTTGTTTTTCTTTCTTTTACTATCTCTCTTTCAATTACCTGCATTCAAGTTTTTCCTTCGTTTGTGGTATTTCACTGGTATTAGATTTTGTTTGTTTGTTTTGCATTAGCCTACTTTTCTAAAGAATCTCAGCTTATGCAAACACCAGACTTCTCCAGCTGTCTATCTCTCTCACATCAGCAACTTCTGAATCTGATGGTTCATTAACCAAAACTGACAGAATAGTTCAGAGTCTTACAGATTAAACATTTCCCAACAGGTTTGGGAAGTTTGGCAGTTGATTGGAGGGCAGAAATCCAAGTTAATGTCCCATCAAATGAACGGTGGTTACTACTGAACTCCATTCTGAGAAGCACTTGAAGATGCTGGTGCTGCTGTTAGTCAGCCTAGGGCGCGTTGCAGCTTGTCTTGCCATGCAGGTGAGGAACATGGGTGGGTGGTAGCCCCACACACTTACAAAAGGAGAAAGTGTGTAAGCAATCTGCAGGAAAGTGGGGAGCTTGTTTAGTTTCATTGCTCATCAATTTTTATTTTCTCCTCTTACTCCTACACTGCTGAAGTTAAGCTAAGTCAAATGATTAGACTCTGATAAACGCTGTGAAGTGTTCAAGTTGTTGGATTTGTCCCTAATGTGCGTGACAACTGACTTTGGTGACTAGACAGACCTCTATTCCCCTGTGTATAAAATGTCCAGTTTACCAATACTGTATGAGTAAAGCAGATATTTAAAACTGTGGTTACCAAATAAGTGCTTTTTGAGGACTAGTGGTCCTAAATTATTGCATAAAAGGAGACAAGTCACTAAAAGTTTCTAAAAGCAAGAATGTTTGCATTTCTGCATTTTTATTGTACCATAAAAAGTTTATATTACTCAATTATGCAATGTTTTCCTTCATTTTAAGGAGTATTTAATAAACTTCTTCATTCCAACCAGTGAAACAAACAACAAACCAACTCCCCTAACTCTGATTTGAACTAGAAATCTGGAATGAATCTTTAATAAAGCACATGCAGCACAAGTCAACAAGAAGTAACCAATATTAATTTTATATTCAATCCATGTATACTGGAGAAAGGATAAGATTAAGGTTTCTTATTCTTGGTCAAATATTGTAGTTGTAATCTGTATATAAAAAATGGGCATAAATAAATTTTGTTCCAATTTTTTCATTTTGAAAAGGATGCATGTGAATATTCTTAGTCAATCCACAATCTAGTCCATATCTGTGAAGTGTGTAGACAGTATATCTCAAAAATCAGGTTTCACAACAAAAGTATGCAATGTTTGTTTTTAAACTTTCTGGATCATTTTATGGTTCAGTTGACAATCAGACAGCTTTATCTACATTGGTATGAAAGAGCTGGAGAACTTCCAGATCAACAGAGAAAGCTCCAGTATGTTTATGAAACATGGAGGCCTCATAGATGTTAATGTTTTTGTCTTTCTCTGGACAAATGAGGGCAGGAATAACAGTGGATTACAATTTTTATGTTAAAAAAAATAATATGGGAGAAAATTATCTGTGTTTTGGAGGCATCTATGACTTTTAGTGGTTTTATCCATATTTCCCTGAAAAAGTATTATTTTATTACTAACTCAGTGTCATATGAACATAGACCTCTAGACCTACAAAAGTAAATGATACTATATTTGTTGATTAAAAAGTACTTAAAACAGACTCTAAAATGAGATGATCACAAAGATAATTAAATGTATTTTACACATCAACCAGTGACTTACAGAAATTATTTGTAAGTTATCTCTGTATTTACACTTACCTGTATGATTGGGTCCTCTCTCTCAAATTTCTGTTCTCCCTTCACTATTCCACCATAACCAACTTTGACTAATTCTTAATTTTTCCATCCTATTCTCTTCTACTCTGAATCCCACTATATTATAGATGCCATAAATGCATTAATTTAATACAATTCTTAATCATTTTTCCTACTGCTGCAGCTATCACCACCTACAAAGGAAGATTTTTTTTTTTAATCTTGTACTTTTGATATTCTACCTTATTCAAGATGATTGCTGCCAAAAGATTCTTTTTCATATTGAAGCCACTGAGAAACCCATGACTGAGAGCATTTTACTTTGCCTGTTATGTAACAGGGAAGCCTGAAATTCTTCCTAAAGTATTTCCCATATTTACATCCCATTTATTACTTTGAAATCCAATAAA
Source organism: Piaya cayana (assembly GCA_013389865.1). NCBI lineage: Eukaryota > Metazoa > Chordata > Aves > Cuculiformes > Coccyzidae > Piaya > Piaya cayana. Next base: position 56,852 of record WAAB01007608.1, on the reverse strand, counting down.
TGTACATGTAGGTGCCATAAATTAATCTAATCTAGATCATGTTTTTAAAATCTAACTTTAAAAAAAAATTATTATGATATTTTCCAAGCTTTGATGCATGGAAATATTAAACCGAGTGATACACTTTGGACACAGGCTTTCCTAGATTAGAAACAATGATGTTTTTGATGCTTATATAAAATCATCGGAAGTAATTTGATATAAACCCGTGTGATAAAATTCTGAGGCAGAGAGACATGCAGCTTTGTTACTAACTAATAAAATCAAATTAATTTGGATTCCAAATTTAAACATTAATCTGGACTAAAAAAAAAATAAATAGAAACAAAAAAAAACAACCAGAAAAACAAACAAAAAAATAACAAAACAAAAAAGCATCCCAGAAATCCTTCAGGATAGCTTATCAATCACTATACCTCCAGCTAAAGAAAGTTCTCATTTTCCCTGTAATAACTATCCTCAGTAATTTACATGCTTGTATTTTACAGTTGTAACATGTTAGATCCTATATTCTTTTAAACACTGGCTCTTCAAAGAGGGAGTATCATTTTCCTCTCTGTAGATCAAAAGGGCAGGAAACAGTGTATTGGATTTCAATAAATCTTTCTGCTGAAGTGCAAGTAATGACTAAATGAGAAGCCATGAAGTAACAGCTTTATTCAGTTGCTGTTATTGTCATCACCCTGTTTACACAATGAACTGAATAACTTCTTGTCCAGTATATTTGTGTTACTACAGAAAAACAGCCAAAGCTGAAGCTTGTTTCACTAAACAGTCAGATGCTAACCACAGTGCCTATGAATGCTCTTTGCCTAGTATTGTAAAGCTGGTGATAATAGAAATAGGAAAAAATTACTGCATAGTTTAGCTAGAAATACACATACCAGTTCAGCAGGCAGAGGAGGCACTGGGAGCTAAAGCATTCCTCTTTTCAGTGGTGAGACAACAGGAGAATTGAAAGCAAAGACCATGATATGATGATCTCACTGTAACTGTACTTCATTTTTTTGTTTTTGTGTGTGTCTAAAAGTGAACAGTTATGCCTGAGAAACAGCTTCAGGAGGTAGAGGAAATGATTGTTAAAAAAAAATTCTTATGCAAGTTTTGTCTTTTTTTTCCTAATGATGTAGTTAATCTTGAAACAAAAATAAACTAATGTAGGCTAAGTGACATAAAGGTTAAAATAATGACTGCATAAAACCAGAACTTATCCATGCTGTAGGTAAAACTGGGAATTTAACATATACTTTTTCACTTTTTAATGAGGATATTTTCATATTAAAATTTCCAGACCGTAGCATTGACTTCCTTTTACATAAACCACACCAGAAAATAAGCTAGCAGAAGCCTGTTTTCAACAATACCCATGTATTTGGGAGGAAAGAACAAACAAACCTACAGTGTAAAAGTGTAATCCAGTATTTTTTTGGCAGTGGTACTCCTACTTGGCTTCTTTTGATCTCACATCTTCTTTCTCATTGTTAGTCATGAGTTGTGGATTTTTTTTAAACTGTGGAGTTGTATAACATTATTATGTAAATGTTTCCTTATCCTCCAAAGCAGCAGCCCTCTTCTGAGAAGTCAAGCAATACTGAAAAGTTCTGTGACAAAATTTAAGGGCTTGAGATCTGATCTTCAGGAGAATACATTTTAACAAGGAAATTTGCTTACCATGCATAGGAACTTTATGGACTTTTTCTCCTGTGCTTGATTTAAAAACACACGGATGAGCTCCTACATAAAGCTCAAGTTAGTACTGCCTATCTCAGAAATTTCTGCTCTGAATTCCTTACGTTATGCAATGCCAGGTTTGTCAACCTACACACACAGGCACAGCATGAAACACAAGACAAGGCTAATAAAACCTGTTGAGTAGTCCCACCCATATGACTGACTATGCTGAGTCCATCAATCAACTCATCACCCAAGGCGTCATATTCAACTGCTGAAGCACAGAGGCTGAGAAATTCTTCTTACTATGTAGAAATTATTCTTAAGGCTAAGAGCTACATTTTAGGCAATGATCAGAAGTTTACTACATTTACAATGAAGATGAGAAAGTATGTCATAAGAAAGCAGTTCTCCAGTTTTACTCAGCTTATTATCTTACATTTTTTTACTCAGCTTTCAGAAGTTAAAAAGCTAGAGATAAGGTAAATAATTCTTGGCATCTGATTTATGTTCATCATTCCTCTAGTCCTTATTAGTGCTACATTTCCTTTCTTGATAGGGTAGGAAGCAACTTAGATTCTCCCTTAACTCATTCCAAAACATATTAGCCTTAAAGACATCTGAAGTGAGTGAGCTGGGGAAAAGGACTGTTTTCCTCCATTTGCTCAACAAAGTAAAATTATGATGTTTATCCTCGTGTAGTCTGTCCTCTCAACAGATTTTAAAAGAAGTGAAGAATATATCAAATTCATCCAGAGGTTTCAGCCATATCAGATGATTGTTATCTCATAAAATCTGCTTTTAAGATCTGATTTTCAATGTACATTCAGCAATTCTTAAACTGTCCGTTAAAAACAGTAGTGAGGGGAAAAGAAAATTCAAATCAAACCCTTCTTGATTTTGTAAAGGCTACCATTGGAGTTGTAATTATGTCCTCAGAACATAATTATTTAGAATTTGTGCATTAGTAGATGTTCAGAGTAGGCAGAATTACTAAGAATTTTAATTAATTAACATCAAGCTTTTAACATTTTTAATAGATCACTTTGAAGAAGAGAGCAAGGGGTGAATTTAAGGCCAGGAGTTCATAGCATAACATGGTTGTTTCTTTTGGATATCTGGGAAGTAAGTAGCTTTGTAAAAAACAAAAGTTTCCATGTGCAAGCCCTGGAATTATTAATATGCATTTTGATAAGTAAAAGATATTAGAAGCTTTTCAAACTAGAATTTGCAGGCTTAAAATTAACATTATGTCAAACTGTAGCAATGTACATGTTTGATCATAAGAGAATGATTAGTACAGAGTTGTTAAAAGCGAGTATTGTTCTACTTAGTCTCTAGCCAGTAAGATTATTATGCATAGAGTATTAAGATCATAAAAGGTAGATATTTGAAAATAAAGCTTTCAATTAATTTTCCTCTATCTCTTCCTAAATTGCTTGACAGAATTGAAAAATGGCAATAAATGAATAGAGGAGTGAATCAAAACCCTGACTTCATATATACAAAAGAGAGTTGGCCAATAATGAACACTAGAAAATCAAAAGTACAATGAAATTGTGCACATTAAAGAAAATATGTTTCTTACCCTCTGAAAAAGAATAAAAGCTATTGCTGAAATTGCATGTGTAGGCAAAACCTCTTATAACAATTCAGAATGTAGGATTTTACAATTCATATACCAGCTTTATTATTTAGTTCAATGTGTTGGCCTTCTAATTACCTGAAGTCTTATTTTATTTTACTGTTACAAAAATAGATGGTGTTTCTATTTTCTTTAAAACTGGTGGTAAGAAGATTTCTCTCACAAGCTGAACTTTGTGTGTGTTGATGATTTAAGTCAGTAACTTCTGTGTTTTTTCTTGTTTCTCTTGGGCACTCTTTTTAGAATGGAATGGGATAGGGCCTGAAAGAGCTGTCATCTTTGTCTGCTGAAGGAGTCTGCACACCTATCTGAAAATATATTCTGAGTTACATGAAAAAGGTGTGGTGAATCATGTTCATAAAACCTTACAATGTTTTTCAGAACTGTAATGGAAAGACACTCTTCCATTCACTTTTCAGGATTTCCCTAGTACCAAATATTAGAAGTGATCATACTTGCCACAGTCCTTCTACTTATATTCTTTAATGAATATTTGAGTATTCACCAAGATGGCTAACATTCCTCTGGAGTTTTTCAATAAAGCATTGAAATGATATCCAGCAACAGGATCTTCATCAGCATGTTCTGATCTTAAAAAGTGCAGAAAGCTCCTACAATTACTGGACAAGAATAGTCAAGGTGTGTATAGTATGTTGGTCAAAGGCTGCTTAGGGCAACAAAGAAATATAAGTACAGGTAAACAATTATATGCTTTTCAAATATTCAGCTATCAGCTTCTGATCAGCTTCTGACTTGAAGAAAATTTAGGGCATTTTATACGCTATTTATTTTTGTCTTTCATTTCTCAAGGCTAACTCTCCAAGCCCTGAAGGTATGTGTAAAAAATTAAAACAAAAAATTTAAAAAAAAAAGAAAATTTACTTGACAACAGAAACATAATTGATGAATCAAATCCAAGTAAGGAAATATATTGAATCTGACCTTATTGAATTATATTGGAGGTAAATATTCAGTTGGCAAAGTAATGTATTAAAAATAACTTTTCCTGCTTATATTTCATGCTCCTACTAAAATAAGACATGAAAGGTAAAACAAATTTTTTATAAAAGATTAGGTGTCAGAAAAGTGTAAAGATATTATCATAAAGATATTCTTTATGAAAGAAACTTAACATACCCTTCCTTTCAGCCCTCCTTTTCCTCCAAAATCTACAAAAATAATGCTTTTGTCTTGGCTAAATACATCTTGAAACATCAAATACCATAAAAAATACCCTGAAATGTATTTCAGAAATCTATGAACTTCTTATTTCAAAAACTTGCCACTGGAATATTAGTTAAAAACAATCGTATCATACTTAAACCTTTGACCTTTCTTTGGTGATGGAATGCTTTTTCTCTATAGCTTATCTACAAATGAGACTTGTACTGACCACAGTACATCATGTCTGCATTGTTACAGTGAGTTAATAGTAGCCTGAGGACTCCTTTTGTTCTCAGTTCTGCTGTTTATTCTTTTTACCCAGAGGTCAGTAGCTGCTCAAACCATTAGGAAATGCTGAAAACATATTCACATTTTCTTTTGAACCAGCTGCTGATTCTGAGACAAAAGGCCCTACATGGGAAACCTTACAATTGAAGAGCTGTAAAAATACAGTTATGTTAAAGGAATAAGGGAAAATTTGATACAATTACTTTGTAAGATTTATAGTTGAATTGGGCATTGTTCAAAAAACGAAAGGTATTTCACCTAGAAATGGAATAGTACTACAAAGTAAGGCTGAGTAATGCATTTAGAAGTACAGTGAAATCTTTAAATAAGTTCTCTGATCTTTCAAAGAGGTATATTAAACTACTTTTTAATAATACAAAAGGAAGTATGAGTGGAAATATTATTTCCAGTATTTCGGACAACTTCTGAACTGATGGACTTGTCTTTAAAGAGCAAAAATTGGTGGAATATTATTGAAGGACTTACTTTTCTATGTAAGCCAAATAACTGAACATTCTATTTCTCCAGTTACACATATTGGCCAGTTTTAACAGTGATAAAAAATATCTTTACAAGAATAAACTTCATAGAAAAAGTTAAGTGAATCAGGAAAGTCATTATTTCTCATATTCTAATGGCTCTTAAGACATGTATGGTCTGCCTCCTATGTATGTTTTTAGGGCCAAATCAGAAAAAGGGCTTCTAGCCAAGTGGAGAAAAAATTAGTAATCCTCCCAATAAGGTCCTAGAGGAGATAACTTCGAATATGTTTAGTGCATCAGTTCAGTCAGGAGCATTGCAAGATGATGTGACATCAGGAGGAGGCATGGTCATCTAGGGTTCCTTTTTGTCTATACCAATTAAACAGAAAAATAAATGTGTGAGCTATCATGAAGTACATGCAAGAGAACCGGGTGATCAGGCCCATTCAATGTGGGTTCACAAAAGGCAGGTCTTGCCAGACTAACCTGATTGCCTTCTATGACAATGTGACCCACTTACTGGATGAGGGAAAGGCTGTGGACGTGGTCTTCCTGGACTTCAGCAAAGCCTTTGACACAGTTTCTTGCATTCTGCTTTGGAAACTGTCAGCGTCTGGTCTGGACAGGCACACACTCTCCTGGGTAGAAAACACGTTGGATGGCCGGGCCCAGAGAGTGGTAGTGAATGGTGTTGAATCCAGCTGGAGGCCAGTGACAAGTGGTGTTCCCCAGGGCTCAGTGCTGGATCCAGCCCTGTTCAATGTCTTTATCAATGACCTGGATGAAGACATTGAGTGAACCCTTAGCTAGTTTGCGGGTGACGCTAAGCTGGGTGGAAATGTGGATCTGCTGGAAGGTAGGGAGGCTCTGCAAAGGGATCTGAACAGGCTGGACCACTGGGCTGAGACCAGTGGATACCTGGAGGAGAAAGACCTGGAGGTGTTGATTGACAGCTGTCTGAACATGAGCCAGCAGTGTGCCCAGGTGGCCAAGAAGGCCAATGGCATCCTGGCTTGTACCAGAAACGGTGTGACCAGCAGGTCCAGGGAGGTTATTCTCCCTCTGTACTCAGTACTGCTGAGGCCGCACCTTGAATCCTGTGTTCAGTTCTGGGTCCCTCCCTACAAGAAGGATGTTGAGGATTTGGAGCAAGTCCAGAGAAGAGCAACAAAGCTGGTGAAGGGGCTAGAGAACAAGTCTTACAAGGAGCGGCTGAGAGAGCTGGAATTGTTGAGCCTTGAGGAGGCTGAGGGGAGACCTTATTGATCTCTACAACTACCTGAAAGGAGGTTGTAGAGAGCAGGGAGCTGGCCTCTTCTCCCAAGTGAGAAAGGACTGTCAAGTTTTGGAGCAGTCTGTCCAAGGAACTAGTTGAGTCACCATGCCTGGAGATATTTAAAAGACATGTAGTTGTTGTACCTAAAGACATGGTTTAGTGGTGGACTTGGCAGAGTTAAGTTTGTGGTTGAACTTGATAATTTTGAAGGTCTTTTCCAACCTGAATTATTGTGAGGTTCTACAATATTTTAGATTATTCATAAAATAAATAACAGTCCTAAATTCTCAGAATCTTTTCTTCAGAATTTAACATCCCCAGTTTAGGGAAACATGTGCAACATGTGCAACATATGCTCATTTGTAACACAAAGATGGAACTAACATCTTTTTGATATTTTATGTACAATATGCAGTTAATATTATTAATTTTTGGACGAAAAAGTTAGAAGGAAAACCAAAGTGAGCTCTAAATTATTTAAATTATTTGTTATTCTTATTAAATGTATTGAAAATAATTGTAACTGTCTTCCCAGACAGTGATAAGCAGAAAGTATTTTCAAAGTGATGTTGATTTGTCTGAAGCAATTATACAGTTCTACTGCAAGGGGTTTTCTCAATCAGACAGTTCTGCAATTGCCTATTTATAAAAAGTCATCATAGGCCTATGAGATTATTCTAAATGAAGAAAATGTACTCTTGAATGTCTTCAGTTAATTATAGCAAGAAGTAACTAGGCTGAGAGGGTCAAGTGTTATAGTATGCACACAAAGTTCTCAGCATTCTGAGATAAAATTACTTTGATCTTTGAAAAAGATCATGAAAGAGGAAAGAGTACCACTATCTGCATAAATGCGTGTTTTTCAATATACTTATTTTCCCTAAAATATTGTATTAGAGGTCTGGGACACGAAAGTCTGACTTTCTTCTCAGCTGATCGGAATTTCACAGATCACAAATATTCAGAAAATATAGGCTGAAAATTACAAAACAACTTCTTTCTGGCAAGACTTGTGTGTAATGAATTGTTAGGATTTAATAGGCCCAAATTGCAGATATTGAGGGGAAACAAGAGTTGTCTGTTATTTTTACTGTGCTTCCAATGTACAGTATATAGCTCCCTATTTATAGAACATAATAAATACAGCAAATCATCTGGGAAGCTTCGCTTTTACAGTTTGCTTGGTTTTATTTGGTGTTTATATGAATGTATTCAGATAGAGGGGGAAAGTGCTTTCCATGTGGATTGCTAAACAAACTCATAGCCCACATGGCTCTTCCTGTCACCTATCTGGGTACACATCAGAGCCAAAATGTTGCTTCTTTGTTATAGCAAAGGCATGTATGGAAAGAAAAGGAATTGTATACGCTTATTATTTAAACATGTTCAATTACACATGTGATTTTTACAACATGGACATATGCTTAAAATTTTCCATGCCATACAAGAATTATTTTAGATACTAACCAACAAGTTTTTATTTTCACTTAACACTGATGAATAACTGACAAAGATAAAATGTTATTAATCTGCTTGCATATGTAAAATAGTAATGCAGAAAACATATTTTGACTCCGTTTTCTTGCCTTCTTGGGACAGTATCAGACATGCAAGACCATATGCCACCACAAATCTTCATAGTTGATCAGCTTTCTATTTCTATTTCAATGATGAGGAGGAAAAGAAAAGCAAAAAAAATCCCCAAACTGAAAAATGTCAGAAACCTACCCAAGAATAAATTGTTTCTGTACATGAAATGGATGTTTTAAGACCTCGAAATTATTTAGGTCCTTCACAAACTTTAAACTGGAATGCTGAGATTTATATTTCAGGGAGGCTTGAGTGGGTGTTGAATTAATGACCTGCTTAGGATCACATTCAGACCTTCTCTGTTCCAGTTTCAACTGAAGAACTAAGCACCTAAGCAACAGTTTTGTCAGTATGATTAGTCTTCTCCCTATATCATACACTGTCCACAGACTTCTTCCCATAGAGGTAAGACTATGCATCATCCCATGCCATGTTAAGAGCAGTTACACAGATCATTCAAAGTAAGCACCAATAAGCAGTTTAGATAGCATGTTCACTATACATTTAAAAATTATATTAAACTTCAAATTCAGACTTCTAAATGTAGATATAAAGTAGTTCTCCACATGTGACCTAGCTATCTAAGTTTTCATTAGAACCAATGAAGTTTTGTAGAGATGTCAGACTCTCTGTATACTTGATAAGAATAAACTGTCATCCTTAGTCATAAGACGACACCTGTAGAAAGGTTCAGATCTTAATTTCAGAATACTTTCGGTGGTGCCAAGAGTTGTAACTCCAAAGTAAAAGCTTGTAAGGTTGGCGACTTTTAAATAAACAGCTGAATAGTTCATAGTGCCAGCTGCCCAGGGCATTGTGTTGGAGAAGCAATTGTATTCATGTAGGACAGTAAGAAGAACTGGACAGTCTTTAGGACTTATTTTATTCTCAGACAGGCTAAGAGAGAATAGACTTTGTGTGGGGAACATACAAGACTGATTTCTCTAATGTCTGCACTATTTATAGATATTTGTCTTCAAAAATGCTAGTTAAAAATCTCTAAATGAAAAATACATTGCTAAAATCTGTCATCCAGACATAAAGTATAACTCATCTCTGAGGTACTATTGCAATACATTAAAGCAAAAAGAAGGAAAATGGGGTTTTTATACAAGTCACAGTTTCAGGGGTATTTTTCTTCTAAATGAAATCATTTCACTATTGCACTGGAAAAATATGAATTGTATGACAGGATGTTGAAAACTTAGTGTCTCCTTTTGTGAATGTGTATTTTACCTATGGACTTATTAATTACTTGGTGTTCTTTTTTATGATTCAACTATAAACAGTAACAAACACCAAAAATCCAGAAAACAAACAAACTGAAGGAAGGATATACATTCCTAGAATGTCTTAGTGAAAAGAATATTGCACAGAGATGAGCTGGAGGGAATGTGAAACTCAAAAAGAACAGCATTGAAGTAATAAGGCAGGAATAGTCAACTTCCATGAGTTCCCAAGACAAAGATTTTTCACTTGCTTGATGCCCTTAAATGTGAAAAGAAACAATTTCACCTCAGAAAATGCGCATCTTCGAAATTTAGTGTGACGCCCTGACTTTCAAATTTTTAAGTCAAGTCCTCAGGAAGGAGTCGTATGATTCTGTTTCCCACAACTCAGTCTTGGAGTTTAAATTAATGCAGAAGTAAATTTTAGCTGAAACCAGAGTGACTAAATAACACAGCTTGATAGTGTCTTCAGATTTCTTCAGATTTACATCTTTGTTATCTTGGTTTTTTTGCTTCATAGATGGGTTGCTTACTGTAAGTGTAACATCTTCAGTGGCTTTGTTAGTGCTCCTTCTCTGTTTCTTGAGTCTGAAAAGAAGTTCTGGGGGTGCTCTGGTCAAGACAGAGGATTTCAAGAGAATTTTATGGATCAGAGGGCTTTAAAAACAAGCCTATTCTATATGTGCTGCAGGGACAGTGATGTGAGATTTTTATGCAGCTGAATTAGAATTAGGTTTCATGAGAGCTCAGCACTGAAGCCTGCAGAGGTTCTCTGGAGAACACTTACAGAAAAATTATTTTCCTCAATTCATTTGGTTTTTTATGGTTGAATATGAAGGGGGTGATTTTATTTCTATGGAAATCAGGGTCAATGTGAATGCTTCTTTTTTTAAAGTATGTTCAGAATGTGACAGGCCCTGGAAGACAGTTTCTCAATGTCTGCTAAATCCCTGCAGGGGATACCACAGGAAGAAAAATGAAAGAAAAAATCATTGAAATAAAAATGAGTTTTCTTTTTCTGACCATATTTCTGCTTCTTGAAAATAAATCACTATTTTTCCATTTTATAGTTATACGAGACACGCAGCATATGTCTAATTTCTTGCTGACTTTATTCCTTTCAAACAAATGGTACTTTGCTTTCAAATGATTTAAAACTGACTATTTCTGTGCATTTTCACTGAGTCTATGAATCTGAAAACAAAATTGTAATTTTGTAGTAAAATTAATAATAAATCAGATGTGATTGGAAGTCTTTTGATGATGTTACCCCTGAGTCTAAGGTTCTCAGATTTATTACTACTTGTTGCTCTGACTTTGGAAATTGACTCTGTTTTCACATTCTTTGCCCAAAGTAAAGACTTCACCATAATGTTTTTTCCTATTCAGCAGAAAGAAAAATCTTTATAGTATGAGACACGAGGGAGAAGAAAGAAGAAAACTAAGTGACAAATATGCAGTACTTGAACACCCTGTAATAATGCTGAGAAACTTATATGTTTAGGACAATGATTTTTTTCTTACATAAAGTGGGGTAATGACCTTAAAAGAGAAAGCATGAAGCTTTTGGAGTCTGGGGGTTTTGGGTGTTTAGTTTTTGGGTTTTTTTAGGTTACCATTTACAAATGTCAGCACAACAATAACTTTAAAGCAACTTCTATTTCTAAGGTAATAACTGTATCTCTGGGAAAATGCTATGCAGAGAAAAAAGCTCTGGTTTCATAGCTGATTTTTGTCATATTTTCTGTGTAAACACACATAAATTATAATATAATAATAATAAACATTTCCTTTTTTAAAAAATTCCTCATTAAAACACGGGTATAGCTTATGAACTTAAATTTAGGTCTGCACTGGTCTGCTTGCTGCAGAAGTTTAAGTACCTCACTGTTTTGAAATGTACCATCAGAACAACATAGCTAGCAACAGAGATTAGAGATCTCTGAGTCACTTATATACAGCGTTTGTGAAAGATTCTTTTCATTGAGAACCCTAGCTTTGACTGTACAATACTTCAGTCAAGTGCAAGTTTAGTGTAATGGTATCCACTTCCTTGAATATATTGCTCACTTAGAGTTACAAAGGTTCGTACTTAATTGTAGTCAGCTTTTATGTATGCAGTTGGCTATGTGAGAAAGACGACAATTAATTTTACAACTCATAAAGAAGAGACCTTCTGTCAGATAACCACATATTAGTCTAGGGTCTTTTCACACCCTCTTTCCACTCATGAATTTTCCAGAATCAGGCTTCAAAAGACATAGTATTTTTTTAACATACTTAGATTATTAAACTGCCTTGTTAGAACAAACAGGAATGTAACATAGGTGATTTTTACCTCCATAATCAAAATTTGAGGCATAAGTGAAGAATTGTCAAACATGTTTATATAGTTGGTTTTGGCAGTCATTGATCTGTAAATGTTGGGACTATTTATTTTCAGTTTATGTAGACAATTTTAAGTAATGACTTTCAGTACAGATTACATATCCTAGCTATTTATTACTAGTTTACTTGCCTATCACACATAGACCTTTTTTTGTGATTATGTTTTTTAAATATTATCAATCATATCCTGTTCAAATATTGTGCTAGTAGTGTGCAGCAGCATTTTAGATTATAGTATTCATCCCTGAACAAAAACCCAGCAAACTAAGGTTCTAGTGATTAAGAGGAAAGGCAGCATCATTGTCTGTAGCCTACTGGTGATCTCCTTTAGTAAATTCATTGAAGGTTTGGAACACTTTAATCTTCACTCATGAATGTTTTATTCCAAGCAGATTTTAATTCCAGTGTGGACAGACCAACACTTTACTTATGTGTTCCTGACAATTTATGAACTCATTCTATTGTTTAGGTTTTCAGTTAGGAAGATAAGTGGAATCTCTTTCCTTTATTATTTTTTTCATTAATTTCTTCCACTAAATTAGCTGCAATTTTGGTTCAAACTATGGAGTAAGAAGTTAGCTGAGTAATGGATACATTTCTTCATATTTTGAATCAATAGCTGGCTGGATTTACAGTTCAATATTCAAATATACTGCAGGTAAATATGCCAGTTGATAACATTTGCATGATATCAAAGTATTGCCTGGAAAACAAGTAGTGATGTTGATTTTAAAATAACAGTTTTACAGTTTGAAAGAAGACCATGAAAAAGCTTATTCTTTTCTTGAGTACAGTTCAAAGATTTCCCTCCAGGCCTGGAACAGTAACTGTCTCTCCCACTTTCATGCCATTGTTAGAATTAAAATCATCCTTTTTTTTAATCTGAGAAGTAAAAATAGTTTAAATACCACATCAGAAGATGACTTCCGCTCAGGGACACTATGAACTCTACTTCCTGTCATGGATATATTAAAGATAACTTAAAAAAGACTAATAGTGATAAAGAAAAAGGATATGAGTTCCTTCCTGTGTAACTGACTTCAAAGGGTGATCTTTGAAACTGAAGTAAAAACTATGACACATATCTCATAAATTATTTCGGGGTGTGTTCAAGAATGTAAGGGTTTTGTTCTACAGTGACACCAAAATAAAACAAGTCTCAACTGATCTGAATTTAGCTGTTAGCTGTGTGATTCAGAGAAGTTCATTATTAAATTCATAACTCAGTGGTGCTAAAGATCCTTTGTGGCAAACATGGAAAATGTGCTTGGTGTACTTTTCAGACTAATGACTATTGATACTCATCTTAGCTGTAGACACTATAAAGGCCAGGCAAGTATGCCTTCTATTTATATTTTTTATAGAGATATGTGCAGATATGTGAAAAAGATCATTATGCTCTATGACATATGATGCAACCCTTCATGTGATACTGCATTCTGCTTATAGATCATATTAATTTGGTGGAAATGGTTTTGTAGATATTCACTAGTAAAACATGAATTATAACCCAACATACTGTCTGATCAGAAGACAAAATATTTGGGCATAAATGTGTATTCAGTTGGTGGTGTACTTCAGCATGCTGATCTCACCAAACAGATGTTAAGGCCTCTCACAGCATCTTCTACTCACTTTATTAGATCCAGTGATTCTAACAGTTTCAAATACCTTATCTTTTTTACAATAATGGCACATCATAACTTTGAAAGCACTTTTTCTTATGGTATACCTCATTAGTACATTTATTCCTATGAAGCTATAAATATATGCATGTATGAATCAATTTCATTAGTTCTATGTGAAGTTGGTCAGTATGAATAAACACAAGCACTCTCAACAGGTTTGTGGATGACACTAAGCTGGGCGGAAGTGTTGATCTGCTGGAGGATAGGGAGGCCCTGCAAAGGGATCTGAACAGGCTGGACCGCTGGGCTGAGTCCAATGGCATGAGGTTTAACAAGGTCGAATGCCGGGTCCTGCACTTAGGGCACAACAACCCTATGCAGAGCTACAGACTAGGAGAAGTCTGTCTAGAAAGCTGCCAGGAGAAGAGGGACCTGGGGGTGTTGGTCAACGGCCGACTGAACATAAGCCAGCAGTGTGCGCGGGTGGCCAAGAAGGCCAATGGCATCCTTGCTTGTATCAGAAACAGCGGGACCAGATATCCAGGGAGGTTATTCTTCCTCTGTACTCGGCACTGGTGAGACCGCACCTTGAATCCTGTGTTTAGTTCTGGGTCCCTCCCTACAAGAAGGATGTTGAGGCTCTGAAGTGAGTTCAGAGAAGAGCAACAATGCTGGGAAGGGGCTGGAGAACAAGTCTTATGAGGAACGGCTGAGGGAGCTGGGGTTGTTAAGCCTGGAAAAGAGGAGGCTGAGGGGAGACCTTATTGCTCTCTACAACTACCTGAAAGGAGATTGTGGAGATGAAGGAGCTGGCCTCTTCACCTAGTTTTAAAATATATCCATGAAAAAAGTATTTCTGATCTAAATCAGTCTCACTGATTCTAAATATAGTTTTCAAGTTCAACATTCTGAAGTGTTCAAAGAAAAGGAAATAAAACAGTTCACATACATATGCCTTGAAGTGATTTCAGAAAGGCTCAATAGATGTAAAAATTTCCGTGATATAAGTATACATTTGCCATCCAAACAAGGGCCTCATTAGAAAATACGAAACATATGTCGGAGCAGTCTGCGGTACAACTTTTTTATCACAAAGCATTTGGTTATGCCAGCCATGTAATTGTATGTTGATCCTGTCCACAACAGTTCAGATTTGTTACTGTATAGCCATTCATGTATTTATTGGCTGGGACGGCACTACACTGAGTGAAAAATTAACCCCATAGTTATATTTGTGCAAGACCAGGTCCACTGTAAGGTTAACAGTGAAGATTCAGAGAGTAAAACATAAACAGAACAAAACAGGAGTCACATTCTAAGTGACAATAAATATAAGTTAGTATAGATGACGTAAGAGGAAAATATTTCTGGCATTTGACTGTGAACACTCTAGATACTTTTCAAGTTGATAGAAAAACAGATGAAGTAATAGAAGTTCTCAAAAAAAAACCCAACTGAAGACACAAAACATAGCAGTGAAATATTTACTCAGTTATTTTTAGGAATGAAAAAAAAGGAAAAGATATGTAGATATATGGAATAAATAATGGACTTCTATAAGTACTTTTAAAAAAAAATCACTAGGATAGGGCAGGGTGATTCCTCAGAAATCAGACAAATCAGAAAAGAAACAATTCTGACAAAAATGGAAAGAGACAGTAAAATATACAATAGAAAAAAAACCCATAAAAATATTTAAAATATAATGCTATTATGCTTAGATTACTTTCTACCACATGGGTTTCTTTTAAATTTGCACCATGATTAGGACATAAAGAAGGAATATGATGCAAATAATTGAAACTATTAACTACAGAGAAAGTGCTGCATACTGAAGATGATCTACCACTCAGATTTAAAACCATGTGAAATATGGGAATGTTTTTATGTGAATAATCTATATGGGTAATTTACAAATGAATGGAATGAAAAATAAGTGTTCTAACATTCAGAAAAAGCAAAGATTTTGCGATGTACAGACACTTCTAAATCTACCATCCATGAGCAAATTGTATTAAAAATTAATTTTAGGTACTGATTAAATTATTTTTCTGTATCTCCATTTCAGTTAAATGAAAATATAATTGTTTAGAACTCTTTATCACCATGATAAACACGGATCTTATTTTTGAACTGCTTTTTTTCTTCAGCCATGTTTGCATCTGGACCACCGGCAGAGGTTTCCTCCCTTTCTGACAGCAAAGGTGTTTGCTACTGTCAGAAAATAACCTGAATATAGGCACTGACACTAAAGACTCATTTGTTTCACTTTTAAAATGCATTTAATTTTATTTACCAAGCATACATGAGTGCAATTTTAGAAATTAAAACACTTCGTTTATTTACTTTAAAGTGTATTTTAGTTATACTTCAAATGATGCTAGAAATGTCACCTACACAACTAAATTTTAGAAGTCAAGCCTAAAGAGACACATTTTGTCTCTGAAAAGCTCTAATTCTACATGGAAACCATCTGTGTTTTGACACAGATATTAAAGTACTTTTTCTTGTACTGATTGTTCAGTCATCTGTGAGCAATTCTGTTTTGAAGTGTTTTGGGCAATGGAATAAAGTACATTTAAATTTCACAACAGGAATATTTTTTATCCATTTTAGCAGGACTGGCTCATAATGTGAATTTATTCCAAATAAAATGTGTACGATTAATATTGTAGTAACATATCTAAATAATTCTTAAAGTTACTTGAAATTCTAATGTTAAAAATTAAAACACTTCTTATCTAACTTACGGAGTGGAGTGCATACAGGTACACATATATGTGTCAGATGTCTATTTTGAGTACCTACTTTTTGACATTTATTTTGCTTTAGTTTATTCCTTTCCAAGCAGAAACTTTAGAGACTAGGTTCCTTGAAAAGCACTCTGAGACTTCTGATACAAGGTTTAGTGCTTCCTCCCATCCCTCCCTCCCTTCCATCCTTCCCTTTTCCTTCCTTCCTTCCTTCCTTCAATTTATGCATACTGTGATGAAAGATCCTACATTGAAACTTCTTCCTTTTTTTCAGGTATCCAAATTAAGCACTTTACAGCTATTTCATCATTCAATTATAATTCTAAATCAGTATCTTATTCTTTCTTTTTCTCCCCTTCCCTTGAAAATATCTAATTCCTTATTGTATTCCATCACATAGCTTTTTCATGGAATTACAGAATGATTGAAATCTAAAGAGGCATGTAGATTTTATCTGGCTTAGTCCCCCTGCTCAAGCAGGGCAATGTAAAGCTGGTTGGCCAGGAACACATCCAGTTGGCTTTGAAAATCTCCAGT
This sequence comes from Piaya cayana, assembly GCA_013389865.1. Lineage (NCBI taxonomy): Eukaryota > Metazoa > Chordata > Aves > Cuculiformes > Coccyzidae > Piaya > Piaya cayana. Next base: position 40,201 of record WAAB01007608.1, on the reverse strand, counting down.
GAAGGAGATACCCTCTGGCCAAACACTTCCAGTCTTTGACCACCCTCACAATTAAAAAATGTATTCTCTTATGTTTAAATGGAATTGCCTGTATTTCTGTTGTGTCCATTGCCTCTTGTTCCATTGCATGGCACAAGTGAGAAATGTCTGGCTCTGTCTTCATCATTGCTCCCCATCAGGAATTTATACACACTTATAATATCTTCCTGAGCCTTCTCCAGACTGAACAGCTCTAAGTCTTTCAGCACCTCCTCACATGTCAGATACTCCAGATCCCTAATCATCTTCATGTCCCTTTTACTGAGCTCCTTCCACTGTACATCCAATACAGATCAAGACAGGTCTCTTCTGTATTGGGAAGTCTGGACATGGACCAAGAAATTTGGCTGTGGTCTCATCAGGGTTGAGTGGAAGGGAAGATCACTTCCCTTAACCTGCGGAAAATGCTTTTCCTAATGCAGGCCAGGTAGACATTGACTTCCTTTGAGATAGGGACACCTTGCTTTCTTGCATCATATTTTCAAGTTATTGCTTCGTATTTTATTGCCTTTCATTTCTTCTACCCCAAATGCTGGGGTTTTGTGTTTTATTAGAACTTTTCTTGACTTCATACAAAGCATAGTTGCTAAAAATATTTTCTCAAATTTTCTAAATGGTCTCTTTTTCTATTGCTTGAAAGATTTCATTTATTTTCATGAGCATAGTCAAAGGGATAGAATCCATCAAAATGAACTGAATTAAATTGCTTATTGTTTTGGCGTGTCACTTTACCTATGAATTTCTACAATCTTACTGTGATTTAATTTCTATTCCTACCATGAAAAATCTCAGTCAGAAATTGTGTGGTCATGCTCAGTAATGCATAAGTCTATTATTTAATAAACTCTATGTTTTACTTGAGCTATTATGTGTTTATCTATGTGAAATTATGGTAGAGGGCATTATCCTTAAGACAAGCTTATCTTCTTTCTCACCTGTTTGGAGTCATGTTAGAGGCCTTGAGAAGATCCATTTGTATTGAAAGAGAGGACTGATTTCTCTTAATATAGAAAGAAGATAAAGACAAAGGGAGTCTTCCTTTCAATTCATATAAACTTACAAAATCTAATCTATGAGACAATAAAGACCATTACCTGCATTTTGCAGGATCATGTAACAAGAGGAATAAAAATGGATTATTATTTTTCTTGCTTGCAGTAGAATCACTTTCTTTAAAAAGAAATTATTGAAAACTCTGTAACTGTCTTGTGAAAAATCAGGGTTCTTTCAAGAAGTTTTATGCTTATAAGAAGTTATATAAATGACTAGTTTTTAAAACTTATAGAAAATCACATACAAGTAGTTACACAGGTACACATACCATTATGTAAATATTCACACCAGGATTCATAAGAATAATATAATCTTCTGGACATAAAAGAGAAGCAGAATCTGGAAATGAGTGGATATCCTTTTTTTGTTTTTTGTTTTGATTTTTTTTTCCTTTTTTCCTCTTTTTAATTGTGTAATGACTGCTAAAGGGCTCTTTTTCCATTTTTAAGCAACAATTAATCTGTGACATCTGTGGGAACCAATGTACTGTGTCACTGGAAGCAAACTTTGCAGTCACAATAAAAATGTGTCCTTTTTCTTGGTTATTTGATCTGTGAAGTCTGGGGGGTTATATATTCTGTTAATTTACTAACCACTACAGAAACTGTGCCATTATGTTGTGATATTTACTAGAAAATGAGTGTGATGAAAAACAAATGAAGAAAACATCACATATTAAAACCTTATGTAGGGTTGGTAGCTTTTTTCTCTTTTCAGCTTTGTTAGTTGCTGTAGAACACGGAGTCATACTGAAGGAGAAACAAATGAAATAAAACAAAATACAGAGAGAAATACTCTTAGCCATCAGAGAGAATTAAACCCTGAAAGGACATTCAATAGGTAAAAAAGACTGTGGTTTTTTTCAGAATAAGATACTGTTCACAACTTATTTAAATGGGAACTTAATGTGAGGCACCATACTCCATGACTTTAATACTACAACACACAGTGCTCAGAAGCATTGCTGGGCCCTGAAATATGACTCCATATACTACAGCCATGTTACAAGTGTCTCAATCCCGTTTCATCTTATGGCTAATAGCTTTGCTTCTAACAGCTTCTCAGAACATTCTGCGAGGCTGAACTTTCCAGGGACTTTTCACCATAGGCAATTTTCATGCAGTAACCTTAGGATGAAAGCAAAAAGAACATCCCAAAGCAGATGTAGGCTACTCTGTTTATCCAGCTTCAGTGCTTGTGAACACTCTTGGGCATATTTAATTTACTGGTATAGACACTCAAATACTTTCCACCACCATTTTCCAGTAAAATATTAGTGATACTTGTTTTTGTAGCTCTGGTGGTTTATTTTAGGAAAGATTTAACATTTGCAGCAGTCAAATAACATCAAGTGGTATGCCAAGCCCTCTACTACTGTTTAAGTTGGATTATTTCAAATAGATTTTTGCACATAACATATAAACCAATAGCAATTTGCATTACTTATGAACTTAGAGCAATTATCAGCAAAACTACTGCTAACTATGACTATTAGGCAACTTGTATTAGTACTACCTTCAGATATTTGCGTAATGGTCCCTGACTGTTGTCTGGTTGTGGGGTGGGCTGTAATAAAGTGAATCCAATGAGACTTCCACCACACAAACAGGGTTTTGATAAGATCTCACTGTATTTCAAAAATATGACATAACTTTGTGTTACCTGCCTGTCACAAAGTGCTGATTCAAAGAACTTTTCAGCTATGTAGCGTAGGATTTTGTTCCTGTCTTTCTGAAACACAGCCTTATAATCTAGGTATGTTGGTGTTTGATTTACCCCCCTGCAGTTGCTTCAAAATATATGTGCATATACATTATATTCTCCTTTTCTTCCTTTTTTTTTTTTTGGAAGAAATGCACTAAGGCTGAAGTTGCCCTTGTTTAGTCTTAAAATAAATAAATTAAGAAATGGACATTTTTCAAGGAAATATATCAACATTTTAGAATGTCTTTTAACAACAGAAGGCAGATTAAGATACATGGAACAATGAATACAATTTTTCTTGCTGATCCTACATAATGTAATAAGGCAAGTAGTACTGTGACTTGTTTTCACCACCTACTTCAGTAGTTCTATTGGTCACAATTCAGATAATTTAAAGTTATGGTCAAAAAAACAAGATCTCCGAAAGTGATAGAGATGATTGCAACTGGATGCATGAAAACATATAGGCTGAACTATTTCCAATGTATTCAGGAGTGAAACATATTAAATATTTTAATGATGCATACTAGAAAAAAAAATGTGATCATAACTTTCCAAATTGAGATGAAGTCTGGAAACTGATAGACTTGTGCAACAATTGAGACAAAGTCAGGACATTACATATGATACAACATGATAAACAATCCACAGGGAAGGAGGAAAACAACGTATTACGAGGAAAGATAATTTTTGTAGTAGGCATTTCTAGTGAATATTGTGCAAAGGATAAATTTTCTAAATTACGGTGTAAATACACTTGTTTAATTTTCTCACAGAAGTCTCTGGCTGGGTTTAAACTTACTTTAATATGATGAGTTATGTATGTGTGTATTGTGATAAACAACAGATGCAGTACTTTGACAAGTTCAGCCAAAAAGTGATGAGTTATGGAAGTCTCTGGAAAAGATTCCAGTTAGAAAATAATTATTGGCAGACAAGCGTTAAGAAATAACGTCTTACTAAATTCTGATATATTATAGATCTCATAAAAACCCAAACCTATGAATGTAAAAATACAAAACAAAGCAAAAAATCCCCCAAAAGCTGGTGTATTTAATGTTTTCAGTTTAGGGCTGTCAAAATCATAATACTCCACATAATAGAAGTGCAAATTGACATCATTTAGCAAGGAAGTTTTTTTACTATGCACTGGCAAGCCCTTAATTAGGTGGTTTTGGGGGGGTATATGGACTAATATTTTTGGTTTGTTTTGGCTTTTTAATGAAAGAGTATTATAGAAAAACATGTAATACTCACTACTGATGGAGTAAATTAGAGGGGGAAAATAGATGAGAATGGAAAACTAATATAAAAAAAAGGTTGAGTAAATAATTTACAAGTCAACTAAAAAACTATATATTATGGTCTTTGAATGTAGTAAGAGAGAAAGGGAGATGCAGATAATAAGAATATAGAGATGCTTAAAGTAGAGAATGGACTTAAAGAAGTGCTCATAAGCGNGATGCAGATAATAAGAATATAGAGGTGCTTAAAGTAGAGAATGGACGCTCATAAGCATCTTTCCATCATTTATCAGGAGTCCTGGCTAACTGGGGAGGTCCCAGTTGACTGGAAGTTGGCAATTGTGATTCTCATCAGGAAGAAAGTCCAGAAGGAAGACCTGGGGAACAGCAAGCCTGCTAGCCTGACCTTGGTGCTGGGGAAGGTAATAAAGCAGATCATCTTGAGCGTCGCTATGCTGCATGTACAGGGCAACCAGGTCATCAGGCCCAGTCAGTGTGGGTTTAGGAAAGGCAGGTCATGCTTGAGTAACCTCATCTTCTTCTATGACAAGGTGATCTGTGTGATAGATGAGGGAAAAGTTTCTAACTAGAATTTAGTAAAGCCTTTGACACCATTTCCCACAGCATTTTCCTGAAGAATCTGGCTGTTCATGGCTATGATGAGTGTAGCCTTCATTGAGTAAAAAAAGCCAGTTCTGTTTAATACCTTTGTAGATGACCTGGATGGGGAGATCAAGTGCATTCTCAGTAAGTTTGCAGATGACACCAAGTAGTGTGAGTTTTGATTTTCTCAAGGAAAGGAAGGCTCTGCAGTTGGATGTAGATGAGATGAATCCGTGAGTTGAGGCTAACTGTCTGGAGTTCAACAAGGCTAAACGCTGAGTTCTGCACATGAGTCATAACAACCCCATACAACATTACAGGCTTGGAGAAGACTGGCTAAAAGTTGCCAATTGGAAAAGAACCTGAGGGGGTTGGTTGACAGCCAGTTCAATATGCAGTGTATCCAGGTGTCCAAGAAGGTCTGTAGCATCCTGGCTCGTATTGACAACAGTGTAGGACTAGAGACATGATTGTCCCCCTGTACATCTGTGGGGATGCACCTGAATTCTGTGTTCAGTTTTTGGGCCCTGCTCTGCAAGGACATTGAGCTGTTGGAGTGCATCTGAGGAAAGAAAAAAAGTTGGAGAAGGGTCTAGAGCACAAGTCTTATGAGTAGTGGCTGAGGGAACGGGGGCTGTTTAGCCTGGAGAAAAGGGAGACCTTATTGCTCTCTACAACTACCTGAAAATAGGTTTTACCAAGATGAGAGTTGGTCTGTTCTCCCAAGTAAAAAGTGATAAGAAAAGAGGAAATGGCCTCAAGATGTACCAAGGGAGATTTAGGTTAGATATTAGGAAGCATCTTTTCACTGAAACAATTATCAAGCATCGGAATGTGTTGCCCAGGGAAGTGGTTGAATCACCATCCCCGGAGTTATTTAAAAGACACATAGATGTTGTACTTAGGGACATGGACTAGTGGTGGACTTGGCAATGCTTGGTTAATTGTTCAACCTGATGATCTTAAAGGTCTTTTCCAACCTAAGCATTTCTGTGATTTACAATTCTAAGTAAAGTAGTTGTGTGCAATGGAACAATTATATGCTTCAGCAATAAATGAAAGCAAGCGTGCTGAATCTGAAGTAATTCTATTATACTCTCTTTAATCTTCAAGCCAGTGTGAAACTACAATGAACAAGCGCTATTTGTAAGGATGTAAAATTTAATTATATTTGGATTTAAACTGTGGAATAGATAACCAGTGTGACAACAGAGCAATGATATTGAAAAGATAAGTGATTAAAAGTAATTATTCAAATAACTTTTTAATTACCACATAATATGTAAATAAATTCCAATTAATTCATAAAAATTAGATATTCCTCTACAATATGTGTATTCTAAGCCATTAGCAGGATTTACTATTAATTTGGAGATTATTTGAAAAAGTCCTACTGACTGCTGAAGCACATAAGCCTTCAATCAATCAGTGTTTCTGGAGATACCTTATTGTGGCCTTCCAGTATATAGAGGGCTGATAAGAAAGGCAGAGGAGTCTTTTACCAAGTTGTGCCAAGACAGAACAAGGGACCGTGGTTTTGAAATGAAAGAGTATAGTTTTTTGTTTAGATAGGACATAAGGAAGAATTTTTTTTTTTTACAAAAAAACAGTAAGACACAGGAATATGTTGCCCAGATTAGTTGTAGATGCCCCGTTGTCAGCAGTATTCAATTTTAGGTTGAATAAGGTTCTTTCTTACTATTCTGATCTAGTGGAAGATGTCCTTTCCTGTGTTAGGGGGGTGAACTATATGATCTTCAAAAGTCCCTTCCAAATAAAAACTTTTTATGATTCTGTGATACTATGAAAATCTGTGTCACAGTATAATCTCTTCAAAGACATTGGGAATCTTTTTCAATAACAAAATTAAAATAAATTAATTGGATCACTGTTGTCAAAATGCTTATAGGTTTACCATAAATAAATATTACTAGAATTTTAATCTGCATTTCAAAAAAACATTATTGAAAACTCTCCTACTTTCTTTTTTTTGGGGGTTTGGGTTTTTTTTTCAAATATGGAAAGTTGTTCTTCCTTTATTTTAATATTTTATTTGTTTACTATACAATTCTTTATTCTGGACACAGTAAAACTGGTCATTCAGGAAATAAGTTATTACCTATCCAAATGACATCTACTGCAGATGGCATGTCTTTGGCAACCATATGGCATACACATTTTGGCAGAAAGGTATGTGACTTTATTTGCCAACTGTGAGGCAGCCAGATATCTTTGAAGCAGATATATAAATAATACATTTTCCCATCTCTTTCTCTCTGCCTCTCTCTGTTTTTCTCTCAATATTTTAAACCCAGTAATACCTTCTCTGAAAAAAAAATGTGTGCTGCAAAATTACACAAGATTGAGCTCAAATAAATTCAAAAGGAAAAAATGCATAAAACATTTTAATGGTTATTGGTTTAGGGTTTTTTTCTTGTAAATCCTGTTTCATGGACTTGAAGCACTGAACATAAATATCTCAAATATGTGAAATCTAATTTTATGTAAGCAAATAGGAAATGTTGCAAAAGGTCAAACCAAAATTTTTTACTTTGCAAGGTCTCTCTTACTGGAACATGGCCTCTTTTCCCAAGTTACAGGGGACAGGGTGAGAGGGAATTGCTTCAAGCTCTGCCAGGGGAGGTTAAGGTTGAACATTAGGAAAAAAAAAATCACGGAAAGGGTCATTGGGCACTGGAACAGGCTACACAGGGAGGTGGTTGATTCACCTTCCGTGGAGGTGTTTAAGGCACAGGTGGACGAGGTCCTGAGGGACATGGTTTAGTGTTTTGTGGGAGTGGTTGGACTCGATGATCCAGTGGGTCTCTTCCAACCTGGTGATTCTATGATTCTATGTTGGATACATATGTGTTCTGGTTTGAACTAAGGTAGAAATAACTTTTCAGCTAAGCCTTTTCTAAGTAATTTCAGTCTCTAAAAGCTAACCACATTTTTTTGGACAGTGTCTGCCTCTAGAAGTGACATAGTCTAATGTTTATTACCAAGGAAATGGGGCCCTGGTATGTACAGAGGCCATTGTTTATACTTATTCCTATGTAAATCAAGGCCATCCTAGAGTTGGTGGAATGCCACAGTCAAAGGACAGAAAAGGGACTTGTATCTGCAGAGAGGGGCAGACAGAATAGGTGACCCCAAACTGACCAACAAACTGTTCCATGTCATATATATCATACTCAATATAAAGGTTAGGGATCATGACAGTCAAGCTCCCTTCTTTGATGGCCAATGGCCAGTGTGGACCTTTTCCATCTTTCTGCTTCTGATCCCAATCCACATATTTCTGATTCCAGTTCTTCAATCCAGCTTCTTTATATCACTGAGTCGTGCTTGGGACTTTCCCTGCAACTGCCCTGCATTGTCAGCGGTGAACATATAGTCACAGAATCACAGAATCACAGAATCACCGGGTTGGAAGAGACCCACTGGATCATTGAGTCCAACCACTCCCACAAAAAACTAAACCATGTCCCTCAGGACCCCGTCCACCCGTAACTTAAACACCTCCAGGGAAGGCGAATCAACCACCTCCGTGGGCAGCATATTCCAGTGCCTAAT
>WAAB01007608.1:0-31733 GCA_013389865.1 Piaya cayana | reverse complement strand
GGACAGTGTCTGCCTCTAGAAGTGACATAGTCTAATGTTTATTACCAAGGAAATGGGGCCCTGGTATGTACAGAGGCCATTGTTTATACTTATTCCTATGTAAATCAAGGCCATCCTAGAGTTGGTGGAATGCCACAGTCAAAGGACAGAAAAGGGACTTGTATCTGCAGAGAGGGGCAGACAGAATAGGTGACCCCAAACTGACCAACAAACTGTTCCATGTCATATATATCATACTCAATATAAAGTTTAGGGATCATGACAGTCAAGCTCCCTTCTTTGATGGCCAATGGCCAGTGTGGACCTTTTCCATCTTTTTGCTTCTGATCCCAATCCACATATTTCTGATTCCAGTTCTTCAATCCAGCTTCTTCATATCACTGAGTCCTGCTTGGGACTTTCCCTGCAACTGCCCTGCGTTGTCAGCGGTGAACATATAGTCATCAGGGAAGCTTGATTTGGTTTTATATATTTGTATATATTTCATTATTTCTTAAATAATACCACTATTTTCCTTTTTGTTATTAGTGTTTCATTAGTGCTGTTTTAAGTTTAGTTTCCACAAGTCTCTCCCTCATTTCCTTTTCCCTGCCAGGGGAACTGGAACTACTATAACTGCCTCAACTGTTAGTTGTAACCTGGTCAAGGTCATGGTAAACCAGGGCAATATCATTAGATCTAGAAACCTAGCTTAAGGTGCATGTTGTGATGACATCATGTCATGTCATGACTGCATACAAGGACATGACTTGGATACTGTCATTCCTTTTAGCACCTCTTCCATAAGAAAGAAAATCACCTGTGAATGTATCATTCCACAATAGGTGTTCTGAGAGATTGCAGTGTAGAAACTAATTATATGAAACACCCCTGCATGACACATAGTTACAGTATAACCTTTCTACTTTCAAAAGTGAATATCACTTATAACCTCAAAATTACTGTGGCAACACTATGCTTCCACTGAAAATTGCTTGAATCAGTTAGGCATGGGCAATGATCCTATTTGTCTTTCCCTTTTGAATTTATTTGCATGGAATAATCTACTTACCTGTTGAATAAAACTTGTGAAAGAAGACTTCAGTGAGAAATTATGTTTGTTTGATAAATATAAAATTCTGAATAATAGTCTGAAGTAGCTAGCCAGCTAGCCAAATTTGTCTCTGATGTTGATCTTGACTCCCTAAGGCATTATGTGCCTAAAGAACATAACTAAAAATTAGTCAGATAATTCATGTCTTAATTTTTTTTTCCCTATATTGACATGATCCAGGAAACTAAGGACCTGTCAGTCTGACCTCAGGAAAGGTCATGGAGCAGATCATTTTGGGTACCATCTCACAGCACATACAGATTAACCAAGGGATCAGACCCACTCAGCATGGATTTAAGAAAAACAAGTCCTACCAAACTCACGTGATTGCCTTCTATGACAAGGTGACCCACTTGATGGATGAGGGAAAGGCTATGGATATAGTGTACCCGGACTTTAGTAAAGCCTTTAACATGGTATCTCACAGTATCCTATTTGAGAATCCTCAGACACAGTTAGGTTTCTTGATTCCTGCCTAAGGTATTAAATATAGCTGAACCATTACCACATTAATCCAAATTATAATAATCATAAAAACATAAGTGAAGTATGTCTTTTTGCTATTTAGCCAAATAATGAAATACAATACTTACACAGCACCTTATTTTTGTATTAAAAAGCCATCTTTGGAGAAAGTAAGTCTTATGGTTTAATCCCAGCTGGCAGGTAAGCACTACACAGCTGCACACTCACTCAACAACTCCTGCCCTCCCTCCACCACACACACACCCCAGAGGAATGGGGGAGAGATTCAGAAAGTTAAAAGTGAGAAAACTTGTGGGTTGAAATTGTCAGTTTAATAGACAAAGCCAAAGCTGTGCACACAAACAAAGCAAATCAATGAATTCTCTCACTACTTCCTATTGCAGCCTTCTCCAGGAAAGCAGGGCTCCATCATGTGTAAAGTTACTTGTGCTTATTAGGCCACTTATGTTGGTACTTCTGGATGATCAGTCAAGATCGGACCTTTCCTGCATACCAGCCTCTGAGGCAAATATCTCAATGAGTGAACATTTTAGACTTTCCCAGTGGGCAAATTCATGAATGTATATGGGTTGAAATAATTGAAAGAATATTCATTTTCAGTAGGCAAAATGAGGACATTTTGCTGTTCTGATGTGTGTTTACTGTTATCTTTCTGAAATAAATGAAAAATTCCATTTTACGATAAATACAAGACATGATTTCCATAAGAAATTTATTTAATGTGAACTTAGTTATTTTGAGAAATATATATTTTTTTATACACTATTAAAATTGAAATCTATATAGGTCTTGGAGTGAAGGAAAGTTAAGGCATAATGAAAAAAAAATTGAATGTATGAGTCAAAAATTTTCAAATAAAGTGCTGTGATAGTAAGGAGGTATGTAAACATTCTGTTTTCCTTTCACAAAACCATGGAACATATCAGGTTTGTTAAAAAACATTATGTGCTAGCAAGTTGTCAAAATAAATATTTGAAATAAAAGGTTGATAATTTTCTCATTCTTGCAAAAAAATTGTATTTTTACATGTAAAAGCACAACCCTAATATTTGTTACTGATAACAAATAGAACTAAAAATGTGTAAACTCAATGAATGGTTTCATTAGATGCAGTTAGATTTCTTCTCCAAAAGGCTATATAATTCCATCTTGAAACAAATTGAACTACTATCACCACTCCAGTTTAAGAGGTTTTGAATAACAAATCATTCTACCCAAAGGGTTTGGATAATTTCCACATAAAATTGGCCCTTAAAAAATGTCAGAACCATTTACAGTGATTAATGAAAAAACCCACTTCTAGCACTCATAATATTTAACAATGCCAATTGCTTCAGCACGTTTCAATAAATCAGTTATGTAAACGCCTGTCCTCTGGAATACAGAATGCTACTGTTTTCATTATCAAACAAAGCTGTAAGGTAACTTGGAGATAATTGACTGTTAAAGGAAGAGAAAAATAATAAAAGAATGACTTTTTTTTCTTTATATTATTATTGGAATAAATTAAACATAGAGTGGAAGAATAATAGGTATTTTCAAAGCGAAAAGATGAGTATTTTTCCATATATCTTGAGTACAGCACAAGATAAAGTTTCCAATGTGACTATTTAAATACTCAGGTAATAGTTTTTAAAGAATTGAATGAAAACTATTTTCTAACAGCATGCCTCAAAACCAAAAAAACCCAAAACCAGAAGTGTTTTAAAAATTATGTGTTCTGTCTGTTTACCTGAGAATTCACCAGTACTATTGTACAAGACTGTGATTTTAATGGTACTCTTGCAAAACAATGCAGGTTTACAGATTTCTGTCTGAAGTATTCATACTTTATAAGAAAATAGTGTTTACTTTATTTTCTACTGATACAGATTTTTTTGACCCTTTACTTGAACACCGGACTGTACTCACTCTCTGGATGAGAAAATCTCACTAGGTGGGACAGAGTTCTGAACTGTTATGATGAGCTCATGTTCTTTTCACAACAGATTTCAAGAATCTTTGTTGCAGATAACTTTATATGTTTTAGACAAATATTTCATGATGGGAAATCATAGGACAGGTTTTCTTTTGTGAGCATCTGCTAGCTGCAGAATAGTTAGCTACTTTCTCTCCTCTTTCCTATTCCCATACAGACAATGTGTACAGATTCTGTAGCCTAGATAAGGGAAAATAATCTACTGGAACCTGTTTTGTTCATGGTATGGCAGCTCAGGTATGAGGATTTGACTAGCAGATCAAGTATTGCATGGTCCTTCAGCCTTATTCCTGTATACTTGCTTCAATAAGGTCAGCCCTCAGTGTCTAGTGGTGTCTACAAAGGCTCTCTGTGCATAGACTTGATGGTCCTTTTCTGTCTCCCCAGATGTGATTGATGTGGACTGCCTGCTCACTCCTCTTGCTCTTGCTTGAACAAATCTTGGACTTTTTTTGGACTTATGGGATCCATAAGGCTCTCTGCATACAACTTAATGTGAATAAAGAAGGACCTAGGACCCTGAAACACATTGTGATGCATACTAAAAGTTGTGGGGCCTACCTCTTGTCATAAAAATAACAGAAAAGTTATACCTATGAGTAAAGTATGCAACTATTCCTTTTTTCACAGAAAAGTGATATTTATCCATCAAAATATAGCTCACTGGGGTAGCATTAAAATTTTCCATGACTAACTAGGGTGATGAAACGTAGTACCATCTAGGCTTTATTATCCAGCATGTCATAGCTAGTGATTAGTAGAGAGTTTTTTGGTTTTGTTTGTTTGTTTGTTTGTTTTAGTTTAACAGTATTTGGCACATTGCTGAACTTCTATGCCTGTGAAGCCCACAGACAGCTCTTGTATGCTCTATTTTTTGTAAAAAATGAGGAAAAATCTAATGAATTCCAGTAAGTCTTCTTGTCCGTTATATTATGCAAGATGACAAAGTAGGGGGTACGACCAGTTTTCACTATATTCTACGACTTCAGCCTGGATCTCACTAACATTTTCTTCTTTTTATTAATATAAACATTTGAAATGCTTTTCCTCATCCTGAGTCTGTTGCTTTTAATGTATATATCTGCTTGGAGCTAAATGAAGTTGTGTGAATTTACATCAATTTCTCCATGTGTTTAAAATGTGCTGTATGATAGTATGTAATTAATTAATCTAACCCTCAAGAAAACATATTTAACCACATACAAACCATATGTCCTCTTACATGTTTTTTNTTGATGTGGACTGCCTGCTCACTCCTCTTGCTCTTGCTTGAACAAATCTTGGACTTTTTTTGGACTTACGGGATCCATAAGGCTCTCTGCATACACCTTAATGTGAATAAAGAAGGAACTAGGACCCTGAAACACATTGTGATGCATACTAAAAGTTGTGGGGCCTACCTCTTGTCATAAAAATAACAGAAAAGTTATACCTATGAGTAAAGTATGCAACTATTCCTTTTTTCACAGAAAAGTGATATTTATCCATCAAAATATAGCTCACTGGGGTAGCATTAAAATTTTCCATGACTAACTAGGGTGATGAAACGTAGTACCATCTAGGCTTTATTATCCAGCATGTCATAGCTAGTGATTAGTAGAGAGTTTTTTGGTTTTGTTTGTTTGTTTGTTTGTTTTAGTTTAACAGTATTTGGCACATTGCTGAACTTCTATGCCTGTGAAGCCCACAGACAACTCTTGTATGCTCTATGTTTTGTAAAAAAAGAGGAAAAATCTAATGAATTCCAATAAGTCTTCTTGTACATTATATTATGCAAGATTACAAAGTAGGGGGCATGACCAGTTTTCACTATATTCTATGACTTCAGCCTGGACCTCACTAACTTTTTCTTCTCTTTATTAATGCGAGCATTTGAAATGCTTTTCCTCATACTGAATCTTTTAATGTATATATCTGCTTGGATCTAAATGAAGTTGTGTGAATTTACATCAATTTCCCCATGTGTTTAAAATGTGCTGTATGATAGTATGTAATTAATTAATCTAACCCTCAAGAAAACATATTTAACCACATACAAACCATATGTCCTCTTACATGTTTTTTTGTGTCAGCATGTGTGTATACATAACTTCAAAAAGTTAACTATACACTTGCAGCAATTAGAAAAACTATCATCTATGTGAAATCACATTCCATCCAAGTAACACTAATTTCCATCTTTTAAAATGATAGTGGAGTTCTCATAATGAAAATAAAAGCAGGTTAAATATAACAGTAGCTCTGTAAAATGCATTTATTTTATCTTTTAAGATTCAGTGGCTTAGATGTACTTACTCTTTTTACTGAACAATGGAGAGCACAACTTTATCAAAGTACTTCTATATCATTCTTTAGGTTGAAATGATTTTTATATCATTATTTTTTCATAGTTATCCATACTTTACTACATTTTTTTTGTCCAGTGCTATGAAGTTGCAGCTAAGGACTTGGATTACATATTTAGCAACTTGTGTTAAATTAAGCACATCTCTGGAACTTTTTCACAGTTCTTTGTTGGGCTAACATGGTCATACTTGTTAAATTCTACAGTTCATTTTAAGTGTGCTACTTTCACATTTTGCTTTGTCAAACCAAGTCATACATTTGGTGTGTTGTAGTAGGGTCTGTGTTTTTCATGACTCCGTAGACACTGGGACACTGTGAGGTTTTTGTGGCTGTTTCCCTGTTGTGTCACTTCACATCAAACTAGGGGCTTCTCACAGAACATCTTCAGCAGAAATATACAATGAAATCTGCAGCATACCACCGTATGCCATGAACATGTACACCAATGTGACCAAATTCATCTTTCCTCACTTAGGAAATGAACTTCCTTTACTCTCACTGTGTAGAAAGACATTTCTTAAAAGCAATTGAACCTACTGAAGAACTGGAAACAAGGGCAATCTCCTCTCCAGAAAATGAATCCTTAATTCCGTTCCCCTTAAAATGATATTTCAGTCTGCAAAGAAAGAAAACCAAACATATCATTTGCAAGCTCTTTAAAGTCTCAGAAGGATTAACTTCAAGGAGAACACATGTAGCTGGGACATATTTTGGTTGTATCTGCTCCCGTGTCTCCATATATGAGGAAAATCCCAAGTTCTTTTAAAATATACTGAAGCATTTATTTCTACTGAGATGATTATTTGCAGACGTTTGTATCATCATGTGCTAACTTCCTGCTTCTATTTTCCAGTCAAATAGTAAATCATTTGCTGCACAAATACAAGCAAGTCTTTGAACAATAAAGCTAAACATCTGTGTAAGAATGGTAGTCTTGGAATAAATCTATTTTGGATCATCAGCTGTTGCAAAACATCTACTTAACTAAATTTAGAAAGATTAAAAACCTCTACAAAGGCTGTATTAAGAACAGTCTTAGTGAGTATTTAACTAAAAATATTTGAACTATTCAATTTAGAAGAAATATTTTGTGTATTGAAGCACCTCTTTGGGTAATATTAGAACTAGGAAAGTAATCTGGGGCAGTTAATCAACTCTTGTTTATACACACAGAACTGTAGAAATAGCTTAATACATGAAAAGGATTTTAAAATGTAACATTTTACAAATATTCTGAGAATTCCCATTATAAGATCATGGCTAATTATCAGATTACAAATTCATATGCTGAATAGCCAAGCAAAATATCCTATAAAATCAATGAAATATGACTATTGACAAATGAATACTACTGATAGCATTTGTTATATGATTTATCCATCTTTGAAACAAGTGTCATTACTTCCTTCATAATCATAGGAATATAGAGAACAGCAAAGATGTGAAAGGCAAACAATATTTTTTCTTCCAACTGCAACAAGTCCATATGCTTTCAAACCTTCAAGTGCTCACAATTTAGTGAGAGACAACATCAATCAAATAAAAGCTCTGGAAGAAGATCACCACAGAACTCCAGATGCTTTCCAGCTTAATACTTCAACAATACCTTCATCTTCTAGTGGTATCTGTCAAACAGTCTTTGGTTACAAAGATTACTTTATTTTATTTTTTTTATTTTAATCACTTGAATTTAATTAATTAGTTTAGAGTTTATTAAATTATAAGAAAATATACATGTACTTAAATTTATTTGGTAAGTTTTCAAAGCTGTTTGCACTATTTCATCACACATTATTCTTTTTAAAATATAAATCTATGTCATCTTTACTTTCAGAGGACACTGTATCATCAGATTTTGTGTTTATCTTACTTTTAGATATTTGATTTCCCTATGAAAGTGAAAGCTGTATGATATTTTGGAAAATCCACTATAATAAGAAAGGAAAGAAATGTATTAGTCTTTCTTTTTGCTGCTTCTTAGTCTTTTCAGGAATTAGTTATTACTGTGCATAGTTTACCTTTTCCAGTTTACCTTTTCCAGTTTTTACAATTATATAGTCAGGTTAAATTAAGTAGATAGAAACTCAAAACATCTGTCAAGCAAAATCTGTCTCTGAATAAATATTTCATATTCCAGCATTCTGAATCTCTTTTAACAGATACAAAACTCAGGACATTATTAGATAAGTCAGTTATATTGCTTCTCTAACAAATTACAGTAGTTACACAACTTTCAAATTCATATAAATTAATAAACAAAACAAAACCACTCAATTTATGATACATTCATTATCCTATTTTTACAGTAGCCTTCCATACAATTCCATTTAAATATTCATCTCCACAAACAAATTGTGAGGTCTAAATACTAAAAATTCCAGATCTATTTCCACCATGGCTGAGTTTTCTTCTTCCATCTCATAACACATTTTGAGTTTACTTGGCAGTTACAAGTGCAGAAGTTTACTATTTGCCTCTTCACTGAACAACCTGTTTCTTTCCAAAATTATTGCAGATTAATAGACTTGGAAGAATGGATACACTAAAATAACGTCCCCAAATTTCTATCTCTCTCTCTCTCTCACACACACACACATATATATTCTTATAACATCTGTGTCCAGCACTGTATTAAGCACTGTATTAATATACCACTCTGGTATGTGTTCAAACTAACCAAGTTTACAGTAAAGTTNGTTAATCAACTCTTGTTCATACGCACAGAACTGTAGAAATAGCTTAATACATGAAAAGGATTTTAAAATGTAACATTTTGCAACTATTCTGAGAATTCCCATTATAAGATCATGGCTAATTATCAGATTACAAATTCATATGCTGACTGGCCAAGCAAAATATCCTATAAAATCAATGAAATATGACTATTGACAAATGAATACTACTGATAGCATTTGATATATGATTTATCCATCTTTGAAACAAGTGTCATTACTTCCTTCATAATCATAGGAATATAGAGAACAGCAAAGATGTGAAAGGCAAACAATATTAAGCTAATTTTTTCTTCCAACTGCAACAAGTCCATATGCTTTCAAACCTTCAAGTGCTCACAATTTAGTGAGAGACAACATCAATCAAATAAAAGCTCTGGAAGAAGATCACCACAGAACTCCAGATGCTTTCCAGCTTAATACTTCAACAATACCTTCATCTTCTAGTGGTATCTGTCAAACAGTCTTTGGTTACAAAGATTACTTTATTTTATTTTTTTTATTTTAATCACTTGAATTTAATTAATTAGTTTAGAGTTTATTAAATTATAAGAAAATATACATGTACTTAAATTTATTTGGTAAGTTTTCAAAGCTGTTTGCACTATTTCATCACACATTATTCTTTTTAAAATATAAATCTATGTCATCTTTACTTTCAGAGGACACTGTATCATCAGATTTTGTGTTTATCTTACTTTTAGATATTTGATTTCCCTATGAAAGTGAAAACTGTATGATATTTTGGAAAATCCACTATAATAAGAAAGGAAAGAAATGTATTACTCTTTCTTTTTACTGCTTCTTAGTCTTTTCAGGAATTAGTTATTACTGTGCATAGTTTACCTTTTCCAGTTTACCTTTTCCAGTTTTTACAATTATATAGTCAGGTTAAATTAAGTAGATAGAAACTCAAAACATCTGTCAAGCAAAATCTGTCTCTGAATAAATATTTCATATTCCAGCATTCTGAATCTCTTTTAACAGATACAAAACTCAGGACATTATTAGATAAGTCAGTTATATTGCTTCTCTAACAAATTACAGTAGTTACACAACTTTCAAATTCATATAAATTAATAAACAAAACAAAACCACTCAATTTATGATACATTCATTATCCTATTTTTACAGTAGCCTTCCATAAAATTCCATTTAAATATTCATCTCCACAAACAAATTGTGAGGTCTAAATATTAAAAATTCCAGATCTATTTCCACCATGGCTGAGTTTTCTTCTTCCATCTCATAACACATTTTGAGTTTACTTGGCAGTTACAAGTGCAGAAGTTTACTATTTGCCTCTTCACTGAACAACCTGTTTCTTTCCAAAATTATTGCAGATTAATAGACTTGGAAGAATGGATACACTAAAATAACGTCCCCAAATTTCTATCTCTCTCTCTCTCTCACACACACACACATATATATTCTTATAACATCTGTGTCCAGCACTGTATTAAGCACTGTATTAATATACCACTCTGGTATGTGTTCAAACTAACCAAGTTTACAGTAAAGTTAAACATTAAGAAAATCTCTTCCTTTTGTTTTTTTAGGGTTTGGGTAGGGGTTTTTTGTGTTTATTATTTTTTTTAATCTTAATTAATCAGCTTGTCCTAAATGTTCTTTCTCAGTGTTTTTAACTGATTGTCTAAGAATAAAAATGTTCTTGTCTGGGTTATTGGGCTATGCCAGTTTAACTCTCGTTTGTTTGTTTATGAAACAATTTTTCCTGACATTTACAACAGTAGAAAAATCTGGTCTATAAATTTCTTGGACAGTAGCCAGACTGAGTGATTTTTATCCCAGATTCTTATGTCTGAGTTAGTTGGTTATTAAGGTGTGATCACAGAAATGCCTGCACCTTGCCCTTGGGACATGCAGTGTTTCACTAGACAGGAATCCAACCAATCACAGAAAGCATTGCTTGTGCTTTGGTCAAGTAACTATTATTTTGAACATTCCCTACTTTACTTCCCCCACAAATTAATCACTCTCTTTACAAGTGAAAATTGATACTACCAGAAGCAAAACCTTCCCATAAGCTTGTTAGAATATCTGATGGATTTTTTACAAGCGTGCAAAGAATAATGAAAATGGTGTCTGCCAAGCTGAACTCTCCTTTAAAACAATTTTATCATACTTTAGGATTTAGAGAAACATGGATTTTTATACATACATACATACATACATACATACATATATATATAAAAATATATAAAATTTGTAAAATAATATAGGTCTGTTCCTTCTAACCCTCCAGGTATTTTTTCCTCAAAAAAATTCTCACAAAATTGCAAATAGGCCACCATAGCGCTGGATTAACTACAGAGAAGAAGTATTCACTTATCTCCTGTTATGACTTGAGCAAACTTTTAACAAGGAATAAAACACCCATTATTTCTTGCATAATAATATGGAGCTTTAATGAAGCATGGCTGAGGTCACAGCAATGAAGTTTTCAACCACCTTGCTTCAAGCCTTCACATTAGAATGCACAATAATCCTCACTGTTAATTTCCTATAACATAAAAGATTTGGGGATTTATCTATACTTAATACTTGTATAAGGGAAAAAAGCAAAGTGAACAATAAAGCTATTAAGGAATTTTTCATGCTACAGACTCCAAAGAGATAAAGTCATCTAAAGCAGTGCTACAGGCAATAAGCAACCTACAAAACAATCGCATTTCAGGACAATTCTCATGCCTATTGGCAATTTCATAGAATTAATTGTATTTAAACATGACTCTGTTTACAAGTTTGTGATTTGGAAACTGTTGCTTAAAATCATCTGTTCCTCCTACATACTATAGCAAGAGTCTAAACAATACTTTCAGTATTTCATATTTCTCTAAAGACACAAGATGCCTATAACTTAAGATAAAATTCCCTGTTCATCTTGCAATTCTGTGTTTTAACTTCTGTCAGACAGGGTCATCATATAGCTGATCATCATCATATAGCTGCTGATGATAAATAAATTTTGTCAAGCACTCATATGAACACAGTGGGAAAAGGAAAATACTTCAAAGAATTCTGGTTTTGATTGGTCTTTAATATTAGAATACAAAAAAAAGGTGACAGTTATGTTAATTTTTCTTGAAAGGCTGTCTTGACATGTAGACCTTATATTCTGCTAACAACATGGAAGTATTTTCAGTGGGACAAAGTACTTCTTTTAGCCGCTTTCTGCAAAATCAACCTCCCATTGTGGGTTTCAGCTTTTGGCACTACTCTAATGCAGATTTAAACAAAGAGTACATGCAGAGTCAGCATTAAAAAGGGGTGGAGGAAAATAAACAAGTATAGAAAAGGTGGTCCCAGAACTACTTGAAAGCTCTACAGAGTAAAATATTCTTGCTTTTGCTCTGAAAAAAACCAAACAAAAAAAAACCCAAACTACAAAACTCTAACATCTAATTGAATTAATAGTAGAGAAGAATAAGAGATTCCTATTCACAAGAAATAAGAGGGCAGAATATTTTATGAGATTTAAATACAGAATACTCTGCTTGTCACTGTGGTTGACTTAATTGAAATGTACCTTCTTTCTGTAATATTTGCTACAGACCCAAACTGGCAATGTTTACTGTTTTAAGTATTTATTACTCTCCCTAGTCCCATAAGGTAATAGGATACAACTAACAGACATACTAGAAACAAAACTAAAACCAAACAAAATGCAACCTTTGTGTTCTTTTTCTTTCAAGTCATCTTGCAGATGTCCTTAGACAAACTTTACCTCTATTCTCTCCAGAGGAGCAAGTTCAGTGTAAATGGAAGGACTTAATACCCCAAAACCACAACACGTGATACTCCTCAATACTTCAACACGTGATAGTTTTCACAGTAGTTTATGTTGTCTTCTGTGAAAATATCAGAAGGCTTTCAAACTGAGTACTGCTCCAGGTAGAAGTGCTGGGGAGAAAGCACAGAGCTGTCCATGAGTGTTATAGCTGTATCTATACTCCTGGGCACAGACTGGCTCCCAGGACCTTGGAGTCTGAATTGTCCCTAGCTCCATTCTATCTTGGGGTATACTACCTGTTGCACTTGCAAAGGAAGAATACAATAATTTGTAGTGGGCCTACAATTTATGTGCTGACAAATATAATTCTACATCTATTATTCCAATCTTTAGCATTTTGTGGACTCCATCCCTTCCTGTTCAGTTCTGTGTGTAAACTGGCTAGACTGTGTATAGACCTCATCTCAGAATCTTTTATAGTTATTCAGACTGGATTTTATTCACTGACCTGGTAGATTTCACTCAGGACATACAGAAATAACAAAGAGTCAGCAGGAACTGCTGTATAGCTAACTCTACTATATGCTGATATGCTCTCAAATTGCATGATAAAAGCAAATGGGATTGCATTGTGTGATGCTATTTATATGTCAAAGATCAGATATCCTAAATTAATTGAAGTGTCAAAAGGCAAATGATGAACAACTCATCTAACGGTATTAATTTTAATTAATATTGAGAATGTTTCATAGTGAAGCAATGGAATGATACCTCAGAATTTCATGTCAGTGTGATGTGTCCTTGAAGGAGTGTGATAGTGAAGCGTATATATTTGTATACATTTGTATATATTTTATTATTGTATTATTATTTTATTTTTATCTTTCTCTTTTTATTATTATTGCCTCATTAAAGCTGGTTCAGTTTGGGGATTTTTTGGTGTGGCTTTTTTCAGTCCTTAAGTCTCTTTCTCTCCCTATTTCTTTCCCTTTTTCTCTTCAGGGAAAGGACAGAGGATACACTGTGCAGTGTTAGTCACCAGCCAGAAAGGGGCTAAATTAGGATAAATATCCCTGTGTGAAAAGTATAGATAAATAAATAAAAAAATACACTACTAAAATGTTAAATTTATATATACGCATATTAAAGAGTTTAAGAAGTAGGGTGAGGTCCACAAGTGGCATTTGGACTCTACATATCAGAACATTGCTACTTCTTCCTTTGAAGCATCTATGAAGTTAACACAATTCACAGACTTGAATTACATAACAAAATCAGATATAGCAGATACAGCGCATTGAAAGAACGAGAATGCTGACGGAGGAGAAATGTATGTTTAATAACTGGGAAAGTGATTGTCACAATCAACTGTTAGGGAAGATCACTTTTGTTCCCATTTAGGTAGCCTTCTACCAGACAAAGAAATAGTCCTGGTATTGGCTTCTTTGGCTATGTTAATTTGAAAAGGACGTCTCTTTCTGCTGACCAAAGGACTAGGTTTTCGAGCCTAGAAATCATCATCAAGGTGTGCTTAAAAGTTTTGTATCCTAATTCCTGTTCCATTCAATAGATTTCTGATTAAACTTGTTCTTTGAAAGGTACACACTTTTGAATAGCAGAGGTAGGACATTCCCACACTGTAGCTGTATTTTAAAGCCAGCAAGTTGCTGTCAGAAAGGGGAATACCCTCTGCCTTCACTTGCTGCTAAAGATGGTGTAGCACTATGTGTTCAGTGTTCATGGACAGTACCCAGCAGGTAGGGCCTTATTTGTTCTTAAAAAGTCAGAAACATTAGCAATATCCTCAGTTCATAAACTGTACACAGTCGTTTATGCTCATGCTTATTATGTTTATGCTTAAAAATGAATATTGTTATGATTAAGGGAATTCTGCTTCCATTCAGAGGCGAGAGTACTGACTAGATCTGTTAAGTAGGATGTAACAAGATATAGTTTGTCTCCCAACTTGTGAAATATTTTTGGTTTGAGTTTTCAATGTCTTGCAGAAAATTAAAAGCAGTTTAAGGCAGAGGAACCAGAACCACAATATGTCTTTTCAGCTGCCAAGTTCTCTGAACATTAGACTATTGTGGTGTGAACCACCTCAAGCAAAGTCTCTGCAGAGCCATCGGAGAATCCATGGAGCATTTAAGGACAGGAAGCATATCAGTTTTGTCAGTCTTTTCAGGTGAAAGGATAAGGTTCTACTTGTGCTTTGTGTTGAATTTCTCCATTACACTAACTTCCTTATATTAAGAAGACCTTGCATTAAGCAGCTTTTCTCAGGCTGAGGCATTACATTTCATAGCTGCAAAGACACACAGCTAATGAATTCCAATTTACAATAGAACTTAGATAAGAATATGTTTATTTGTCTTCTAAGCTGCTAGTACTTCTGGAAAAGTGGCACAGCAAAACTGCAGTAACTGAAGTATATACGCTAGAGAAAGCAGGTGTCCTCACAGTTGCTCAAGCAGTCCGGTGTTTATTATTATTGCTCTCACTCTTAGTCAACTATGTAGTATTTTGATTCTTGCTCTCTTACTCTGGTTCTTGAGTTTATAATATGTAAAATGAAAATCAAGATTCTATTCTCATCCCTCAGAAATTTAGTGTATAGATATAGACATATGTAGATTTTTTGCTAGTGGTTAAGTCACGTGTTAAGTCAGCAGCTTGGTATATGTGAATTATGTTTAACTTTGAATTTTTTGACAATCATGCGGTTCTGAAATTCTTGGCAATTTAATAATATATTTGGCTGGCAATAGGAGAAGATTCAGCAGAAATTTTTTTTTTAAACTGTTTTTAATTCCTTGTTGGTTTGTACTTGCAGATGTCCACTGGATGTGTAGTATACATATCTAAGATTCCTTACTTGATGTACTACAGGCAAACATACCTTTTCCCTTCCAACACTGCAATTTAATTCTGAACAAACAATTGTGTGGGAGAGAAAGGGGAGCTTTGACTGAAATTAAGCTGACCTTGACCTTAGTATGTATTTTTCTCATAAAACCTTGTTGCTTTTACTAGGCAACATTATGTACCTGCAACTGAATATAATTGACAGTTCTGGGTTGTATGCAAACAGAATTCTCAGCTGAATTCTTACTGCGAAACTGGTAAGGACAAGTAAAACTGAAAAAGGTGACTTTGACTCCTAGACCCCATGGTGAGTTTTCAAGGCTGGTGCTCAGTGATAAGAGATTTTGCTCTTAAATTGAAAAATCATCAGAAATACAATGCATAGAACCTCAAGATGACATGTTTAGTCACTTTTCAGCACATTTAATTTTCATTTTTAATACGTAGAACTTCCATTTTTGTGGTCTTTTTTTTTGTTTAAATAAAGCAACCTGCCATAGTTATAGATATTTTCATAGCCCTTGGAATTAGCTCTCTCCACATTTTCAGTAGTGATATTTTGATTATCTAATGTGATTCTGATTAAGTCTTTATTTTTGATTTACCTCAATTTTCTTCGAGCTATCCAGGCTGGTTTTCCTGCCTGTCATTCTTAAGTAGTGCATTGATCTTGGCTGAATCTATTTCCAGCAGTTCTCTATTGAAATTATATAATTAGCCACTTCTAAAAACTAACTCTTTAGTCAGATCCTTTTGAAGAAGTATTTCTCGTCTCCGTGAGAGCTGGTATTATGCAATTGATCTACAACACAAGGAAGACAGGATTACAGCCTGACAGGCTGGAATGATGTCACTCCTATTTTTACCAAGCAGAAGACTTACTGTCCTACTGGCAGCAGACCTAGCATTCCCCGGCAAGGTCAGTTTCTCATGGAGTGTTTTTTTCAGGATGAAGTAGAACATTTTCCTTTAGGAAATAGATAGGTCTCTCTTAAACATTAATATTTCTCAAACACCACAGGAAGTAATGGTGCTGATCTTCTGCCTGGTTTGGTTTTTGGGGTTTTTTTTGCCAGACTTTCTATGCCTTTTTGGACAGTTTGCTGTATCTGGTGGAAGGTCCTTTGCCTTGGTTGGCACTGGGGAAGCACACTGTCCTTGTCGCCCTGAGCGTGAGAAACTCTCTTGTTTATTCTTTCCGATCCTGCCAGTCTTGCATTCTTTGCAGGGCAGTCCAGCTTCAGTAAGGAGAATAATGAATGTGGTTTTTTCTTTTCTCCAATCTAGCCAATTCTATGGCGTGTTAATGAGGGCAAGCTCTGGGAAGTGGGAACTGAAAGATGTGATGGCCTGAGGGTGAGGAAAGCCTCACAGAGTCTCCAGTTCCCTAAATGCTCTTATTACTAAAGCCATTCAGATTGTAATTATCACTGTGCTTGAAGTTGATGCAGAAGCTCAAATTCAGTGAGATTTCAGGCATTGTGTCTTTTAGTGGCTCAGTCACCTCTTGTGTCCTAATGGAACTCTTCTAAAACTCCTTAGCTGCCTTTTTCGAAGCCTGCTAGTGTTCATTCTTTAAACCAGAGGTTTAAATTTCCAATGTTCCAGTGATATAAGTGACAATGACTAAAAGCTTTCTCTAAGACTAAGCTCAATATTTTAAGTGATGACACCTAAAAACTTAGGTCTAACATTTAGTACGTCAGCTACAGCATCTTAACTTGATTCTTGCCTTAGATCACAAGAGAAAGCAAATCTTAATCCCTTTCATGTTTCTCACAACAGCACGCTCCATGGTTTGGTGCAGTTTAGAAGAGGTTTATATCAGAGGTAGTTGGTTTTGGATACAGTATTTCTGTTCAGAAGTAGATTTATGTAGAGATACTTGATATTAGCTAAAAAAATTAAAGACACACACTCGTGTTTAATGTGTGACTGAGAGCCATTGTTACACAGGTGGGGACTACCACTGAAAATCTGGAGACTGCACTTCAAGTTTTTTACTAGAAGAGACTGAGAAGAGACTGATGGATGATGGTCTAGAAGAGGTAACACTAATCAGTACCTGCATACTCTTGTTACTATTCTACAGTAATGCAAAAGAGAGGAGGAGAAAAACTAGCAGTGCTAGTTTCAGAGAGGCCATTCATATGTGAAAATAGTGTTTCACAGCAGCAGAGTGAGTATATCTACTCTGCCAGGATTTAAGGGAGTGTTTCTGTTTTGGGCTGAACTGTGCATTTTGCTGGAGGGCTAAGGTTTTTTGCATAAGAATTGCTACTAGAGTAGTCAGGGTCTTAAAAAATCACACACACACACACAAATAAAGCAAGCTAGAAAGTATTGAGGCATGTCTTTCTGAGCAATTCTATGTTGCCAGCTACTTTCTCTCTACATCTATTTCATCTTATCATCTGTCACTGCCTCTGAAAAGTCCTACTGGGTGCTAAGCCTCACTCTAATGCTATTATTATGTCCTAAGCAGTCATAGACAATTTTTTTCATTAGTTTTTTTAAGCTAACATTAATTTTTAGTATTATTGTACTCTTTGTCATTCTACTTGCCTTCTGATGGTCACTTCAGGTATGTTCTTTGAAGTGAAGGGATTCTCAGTGTGGAAATGGTGGTTTTGGCTTATAAGGCAGTGACCGATTATCAGTAAGGATGTGAAGCTGTCTGACAATTTCTTAAAGAACCCAGAGAAAGAGAGAGCTAAAACCCGGGAAAGAGTGCCTGCGGGAGGAGGAGGAATGAGGAGATTCACAGGCACAATATTGTGATCTTTTTAAATATATTTTTATTAATATCTCATGGTTTTACTTCAAGAAGACCTAAAAAGGGAAAGATCCCCTTTTACTCAGGGTTTTCCTAGAAACCTTTCTTCCCTGAAGCATCTGCATAAATATGGAATTACTGACTACCACTGTGTCTCTGAAAATATGGTCATGCAGCAGTGGTAAGGATGTGAATGGCTCTGTAATTACTCATGTTTTATTTATAACATAACTTGTTACTAGTCTTTCATGTAGAAGAGACATAAAATTGCCAAACAGACAGAGTGTCTCTTTTCTTTTGAACATACCTTTACTAGATCTGGAAATTACTATTATTGTCATTATTATTATTGCTATTATTATTATTGTTATCGTGTGTGTTCACGTTCTTTAAGTATTTTCTTTTGCAGGCTCAAATGACTATAACAGAATAAAATTTGTCTTCGTGTTGCAATCAAAACTACTATCAGCATTTCTCTGTGAAAGGAACTGTTCTCTGTATGAAGTCTAGATAGCAAATGCTCAATCACCAGCTTACAAAAGGATACAAAAATGCAAAAAAGGAAAAAAAATATTTATTCTACACAGATTCATAAATCTTCTACCTATTTTTAATAAGAATTTTCAGATAGTAGCCTTTTAATATCAGGTAAGGTTTTGGACATCATCTGTTCATAGCAAACCAAACAAGATTTTTTTTTTTGGTGAAATATCTGAATATCTATGCTCCAGTTTAAGAACAGGAAACTTTATCCAGACTAATTTGGTATGTCTGGAAGATACAACCTAACTGTTAAACTAGAGTTAAACTTAAAGTAGCTTGTAGATTAGACAAGCAGATTGGCAAAAATTTAAATTTTTCTGGTGAGTAGGGGAGATTCATGGTATGGTAAAAATCCTAACTGAACTTATGGAAGAGTTAATTCCAAGATTAATATAAAGATCTCTTCCAAAATAATACGGAGTAATGAGGTAGGACTATAGTGTTTTAGAGTGACAGTGCTGTTTCTCTCCTGTTGTCTGAATCTAAACATTAAATTGATCTTTTTGATGCATAAAAGCTTTCCGTGTTCTCTCTTATGCTTTCTTATGCTAAATGATATCTTCCTTATGCTATGTGATCCAAGTAGTAAGAGCGGATTATCAGCTAGTGTAAATTAGCAAAGCAGTTTATGCCCATAGACGATTTTGATGACTGGACCAAACAGAGGAGAATCTTTTTGTCAAAGATCAATTATTTCTTAACTGTAAATAGTACCATAAATCTATTAAAGACATTTCCTATGGGATATGAATTGTCATTTTAACAGGGATTGATGCCAAGGTGCATTATCAGTTTATGCTTATTCAGCTAACTTTGTTCCACTTGACTGCACTTCAGGCAGTCTAAATAATCCTTCCTTACAAGATTTAATATTTTACAGTATTTCTGAATTTATATGTATTCTTGCATTTTCATTATTGTCATTCTCCCTTAGCTAAATATACATACTTGACTTATTTTAAATTTTGCTGAAATTTTTCACTAATTCTTCCATCCCTGTATTTGCCCATCTGTTTCCAAATCTTTTTGGAATTAAGATCCAGATGTTACAATGTTCTGATTATTAGGTAACAAAATTGAATACCCCAAGTGTGATCACACTAGATCTTTGTAAACAAGATCATATCTTTCCTGTGCTAGAATAAACTTCTCATACGGATACAATATAAAAATCGATTGTGCTTTCTGTCATAAAAATAATGGTAATATTTTACGTCTCTTTCATTGTAAAAGACATTCTAAGAAAGATCTGTCACTGAGAGAATATGGCTGCAGGAAAAAAAATAACACTATGATCACAGCCTGAAATGCTTCAATTAGCTGTATAGACAGTGCTGTCACTCTGCTGAACAAACAAGGAGGTGAATGGGCAAACATGTAAAGGGAATATAGTATTTTTTTTAATTACTATTTTCAGTAATATTTTTAAAAAGTATGGTTTGTTTATAGTTTGCATTGGAAATAATGCATTATTTGAATACGGTATTGTTTGTATGCTGTTGTTAGGTATATTATAGTAAAACTGCTTTTTTGTTCACTATAAAATAAATGCACAGTGTCTGCAACATATTCTGTATTTTGCAACATCCTTTGAATACATTTGCCCTGTCTACTTAATTGCTTTTTCCTATAAATTGATCTAACAAAACTATATACTAGACGTCGCTCTAACTGTGACCTTTGTTCCACACTTACTTTTTCTCCTTTTCCTGCTTCCTCTCACATCATAGGCAGTAAATATTTTATCTAGGAGAAGCTTTAAAGGTCGGTGTTCTGCTCAAGGCAGGGCTGAAATGTCCCATACACTTCTGGGTCATGACCTTGTCATAAATTCTCAGGTACCATCATAAGCTTTAGCAGAATCTATTTGAGTTGTGTCAAAAAAAAAAAGAAATAACTGATTAGTGATTAAGGTTGACTTAAATCAAAGGCTTGGTTATATTCTTTTTGCACAGTAATAAAACCAAAGTTTAGCTGCAGGCTGACAGTCTTGGTACTGAACAGTAAAGCAGAAGATGAATGCTAATTTAATGGGAACATTAGTATCTGCTAAGTGAAGCTGTAGCAAAACAATGCAGAGTAAATGTACTGCCTTTCTAGCACTTCTGATAAGTTTCCTGAAGGGAAACTTGGGAAGTTACGAGGGAGCGACCTAAAGATTACCCCAAATGCTGCTGAGCCATTTTTTTCAAGCACAGCAGAAATGTAATAGAGGATGAAAGGTAGACTGTTCTTTAGTTCATGTCTGAAAAGCAAAATCGTCTTTAGAATCTCACTAGTAATCTATGAAACAAAATTTTGAAGAGATACATCATACCTACATTTCTAATAATTCCTGCTTTTCTTTTCTGACACAACTTTTTTCCTTTTCTTAGCTGGAAATCAACAGATTACTCATTTTATTGTTTTTCTTTTTTTTCCCTCTAGTACAAAAAAAGTAAATTTATACCCCTTCAGAAACATTTATGCTTCTTTTCAACAGTATTTCCAGATCTAAATCCAGTCCAAAGATGTTTGAAACAGACTATACACTTAACAGTTCCACCTTATGTCACTGACTTAATTTGGCAAAGAGGCGATGACAGGACAAGCACAGTCAATAATGATTCAAGATCTTAAACTTTTGTCATCTGGATTACCTCCCTTATCAACATCTGCTCTGAGTTATATCTTAAAACAAATCTGAGTTTGAATGTACTCCTGTCACATTTCTCTAGGTTTTATTCACTGTCTTGAAAGTTACTGTATCAAATATGTGTCAAGGCAGGCATATCTGATTTCTCTGACTATCCCAGACAGCAATAGTCCTTCCTTAGTTTTCTTGTTTCAGTTGTAATCTTAGTTACTCAACACAGGAGCATCTTATATAAGAAAAAATCAGTGACTGTAATCATATTTTTTACTAGTGCATTAATGTATCAATTTAATATTATACCATTTTTCCTATAACTAGGTCTAGAAGATAGATAACATTCCTTGTGTCATTAGTTATTCAGCATTTTGTAACTTCATTAGGATTATTTTCCAATATACACTTTTTCTCATAGAGATGTATGACTTGACTCTAGTCCATAGTAAATCTTTTCTGATTATTCGTATTTTGCTGTGGAAGGATATAATCCCACTAACCTATTTATTTAATGCAACTTTCACAACAGTTATCTGCAAATTTCACCAATAATTCTTTTTGTTATGAAGCAATGACAGAAAGGTTAAACTTTGGAAGTAAACTAGAAATGCAGATTGTGTGACATCACTTACTGAAATAAGATAGTACCTTGATTATTTTTTATTTATATAAAAGCTGATGCATATAATGCACTGTGATAACCTTATCAACCTAGCATCAGATCACTAATCTAAATCATTCTCTTAAACATCTACTTTTAAGTATTTGAATAAATATACCATTCACTGGTTCTACCAAAAAAGTTAAGTCTTGGTAAAAAGAAATAGTGAGCATGGAGAAAACCAAGTCTTTTACCAGCTCTGCAATTATTTTGAGATCAGAACAGCAATAACTTCATTTATGAGATTTTAATGACCTAACTCACCTTATTCATGGTTTTTAGATATTGGCACCATACTGGTTTTCTCCCAGGCAAAAGTAATTTCATCAGTTCCAGACGCTTAGTGAAAATTAACCTTTATCTTCCAAAGCTTCTAGCAGCTAACTCTCCTAAATTTGTCTAAAGGACATTATCTAGATCTTATAGCATGACAATTCTAACATTAATAGGTGATCTTTATTGGCCTTTTCATTAGGATGAATTGGGAAAATTTTTAACACGTGACATGAAGGTCATCTGGGTTTTACACCTAAGCATCTAAAAGGATATTCGTATTTTAGATATGTGAATACATATATGGATATATAAATATAGCATATATTTGCAGTTAAATATACATCCTGACATTTTTACCACTTTGTTACTCCTCAGTTCTTTTTTTTGTATTTCCTCCCTATATTTTCACTTCCTTTTAAAATTTCTAAAGTTATTACCAACACTGAATCCTGAATCAAAATGATTAATTTATTTTCTTGAGCTTGTTATATGCATTTCCAAGTGTATGTGTTTGTGTATGCATGTGCATGTGTGCTATTTTAAATATGTGCACTTAATGTTATCACAAATTCAATAGTAGCTTAGTTTTTAACAAGTTTGCAGTGGTAGCTAAGATGTGCTTAAACAGAAACATTCTCCCAGCATCTTTTTTTTTATGAGTATTATATGACGTTTGTCTTATCTTCTTTGATCAATACTTCTGAAGATAGAATCATAGAATCATGGAATACTTAGGGTTGGAAGGGACCTCAAAGATCACCTAATTCCAAACCCCCTTCCATGAGCAGGGACACATTTCCAATAGATCAGGTTACCCAAGGCCCCATCCAACCTGGCCTTAAACACCTTCAGGGATGGGGCATGCACAATTCCCTGGGCAACATGTTCCAGTGTCTCACCACTCTCATTGTGAAGAAATTCTTCCTAATGTCTAGTCTAAATCTGCCCTTCTCCAGATTATATTTGTTCCCGCTTGCCCTATCACCACAAGCTTTTATGAATAGTCCCTCTCCAGCTTTCTTGTAGGCTCTTTTCAGGTACTGGAAGGTTGCTATAAGATGTCCTTGGAGCCTTTTCTTCTCCAGGCCGAACCCCAACTCTCTCAGCCTGTTCTCATATGGAAAGTGTTTCAGCCCTCAGATCATCTTTGTAGCCCTCCTCTGGATCCATTCCAACAGCTCCACATCTCTCTTTGAGGATTCCAGAACTGGACACAGTAATCCAGATAAGGTCTCACAAGACAGGAATAGAGGGGCAGAATCACTTCCCTCGACCTGCTGGGCATGTTTCTTTTGTTGCAGCCCAGGACACGGTTGGCCTTCTGGGCTGTGAGCACGCACTGCTGGCTTATGCTGGCTCATGTCAACCAGCACCCCCAATATGTTCTGATAAAAGAGGTAAGATATAGTGCTTCAAGTTAGTCTTTAAGTAGGAAAGAGAAGAGTTAAGTTAAGCTTGAATTTCTTTTCAGTGCCTTTGGTAGGAAGATAATACAGAAGGAGAGCTGTTCCCACTCAAGTTCCTGTATTTTTTACAGTGTTTAAGGATATATACAGGGCCAGCTTAATTACAATGTACTATACACAAAATTTTATTCTCATGCAGTTATTCTAGACTTTATCATCAAAACAGAAAATCAGAAATGCAAGGGTGGAACTCTATGGGATTTGTGTTCAAATGTTGGGGGTTTTTTGTTTGTTTGTTTTTTTCTGTAGAATCATTGTTATGAAGCAGCTTACACACAATTCTTTAGTGGTTGGTTGAACAGGAACTATGCTTTCAGTGCACTCTGCAGCCTTCATCCAAGACTTTACTAATTAAAAGTGTCAAACAACCTGGATTATTTTAATTCTTCCCTTCCATTAGAGGTAGTGTGACAAGAAAAAAGGGCACTGAACTTTGGGCTGTGGTCTTAATTGTTGTCATATCACATCTCTTTAGAGAGACTATCTTTATACCTGGAGACAGGAGAGCTTTCTCTCCCTTCACTTGCTGCTACTGCATCAATCTCTTCACTGTAGAAGAATCTGTCTCCAGTTCTAGGAAATCTATGCAGAATTGTCTTGGAAAAGTCAGTCTTAAAGACTGATTTGTATCTTATATGTGGGGGACTTGAGGTTTACCGAGTTAGCAAGTGTGAACCTCATGATTGCAGAGGCCTTTCAGAGGGATATGATTTTGAAAGAGGGGAAATAAATTGTAAAGAATAGACTGTTTATCTTCTTTTTTCCCCCAAATGCTCATTCACTTCTTTTTTGGATGTGTCTTACCTGTTTAACAAATACACAAACTCTTTTGAGACATTGTAAAAGCTATTAGAGCAGTGAAGGTAAGCTACAATTGACTTGAAGTCTACCAATCAAAATAAAGCACTGGAAAGAAATTAGTAGTACACGTAAACAAGTATTGTGCTGCATAAATCGATGTCAGGGCTTCTCTTTTATTGTCTTTACTTATGTTAAATGGTATTTTATGGTCATTCTGATTTTAGATTGCACGTGTAAGCACTGCTCATTCTTCGTCAAGATGGTCAAATGAGTTCTGATATATATAGATTAGCATCATGCTAGCATGTGTAGCACTGCCTGGTTACTAAATAGAATAGATACTTGATTAAATAAGCAATCACTTAATAGCTGATCTGATTTATAAAGAAAAATCTTCTGAAACCAACAGCAGCCAATCTTATAAACAGAAGATAAGATACAATATAGTGCCATTGGAAATGAACTTCTGATGTGAAAGGCAAGCTTAAAAATGTAGTTACAGTTAATAGATTATATACACATAAATATTTGAATAAAATTTGAAAAAGTTGGAAGTTTCAAAAAAAATTTCAAAAGGAAGAATCATGTTAAAATGTCATTTAGTACAATACCCTTTAGGACTATTCTTTATATAAAAATGACTCATTTAATCTTCTATTGATTAAAAGAGAAGGCTCATATGTGTGTATTCAAACACAGGGCTATTTATCTATACTGTTACTTAAAATAAAACACATTGTATGCTGCCACTTTTTTCCAGGATCTTTTCAGTCCCATCTTCTTTGTATATGCAAAGTCTGGCTATTACCTTGTTTATAACAGAAAAGGAAATTACTTCTTTTCTAGTTCATTCTCTTAAATAAATTTTGCATAATCTCCCGCTGTGTAGTAAAAAGGAAAAATAATTGCCAAATGCAAATCTGCATAATCCCAAAAGGCTTTAGTATGTGCAAAGGCAAATCTATGTTTATAGAAGGTACAACATGTTGCTCAATTTTTTTGCATGACATTTGTCTGTAAACTGGAGGAATAACAATAAATATTCAATAGTTTTACACACCTGTAATTAATGCTCAGAAATATAATATGTAGTAAGCCAACAGCTGTGCCTGGTCATTCAGCAAAATAAAAAATTATCCCTTTTGGAAAGGAAAATTAAAATCATAAAAACCACCACAAAATCTTTCTGTACTTCTGCCTATTGCATCTTCTGGTGGGCATTGTCAAATACTTCATGTTTACCTTTTCAGAGGTACTAGAAGTCAAACAGATCATTGAACAGGAATTACTGCTGGTGTGTCTGGCAGTTATTCTGTTTTGTGATGGAAACAACATTTCTTATTCTCTGGTCACCCCTTTGATACTGTCAGAGTCTAGGAAGGACTGGCTGATGGAAAACATATCTCAGAAACAGTTGTACAGAACACATCCTGTATAAAAGCCCTGCAGAAAATGTCATGATCTAAACAGGATTTTGGATTTTGTACAAAGTACACATGCCATATTTCTGGTTTAGGGGAGGAAAAGAAGGAGTAGGTAATAGTATTGCAAGTATTGCTCCATTTCTTTGATGTAAGAGGGTTGTGAGTTTTAATTCTATGAGATAAAACATACATACAAAACAAAAACCTCATAACCCAAACCCCCAAACCCAACAAATTAGAGTTTGACTTTATCTGTTAGGCTTGAAATTCCATGTGAGCTATAAAGTCAACTGATAGAACTGATAGGACATTTTCCAGATGAAATAGGCAGAGAAGAATTGTCTTTGATTTTGAATTGGTTTATGAAAAAAAATGCTTAGCATGTGATTTTTTTCAGAGGAAAAGAAATAAAATATTTCATACATATCTCAAAGTGTCATGTTTGAATAAACTAGACTCCTGTGTTGTCTGGGAACAATGCCATAGAGTACCGAAAGCTGACTTCTCTGGAGCAGGAACACATAGCCTAGTCTGACAAAATTACTCTTCATCTCATAAAGTAAAATGAGGGAATCCTGCAGGGACAGGAAGTATATCCTTGCTTATATCTTCCAGATATCTTATTTCCTCTTTTTTTTTTCCAAAATATTTATTTAAAATAATTAAAAAATATATCAATTAACTTCACACCTCTATGCCAGGTTAGATCAGAAGCTCTGGAAAGTAAAATATCTTATGGACTTTTCTTCTGAGGAAACTCAGCACAGAAAAATGAAGAGATAGATGGTCCTGATGTGAAAAAGATTACCTTTTTGTTTTGATTTGATTGTTAAAATTACCTAACAACAGTCATGCTCAAGTAACTTAGGTTGATAAACACTGCTTTCTTTCCTAGCAAGGCAGAACATATGGAGGTACTTGCATGCAGTTAAAAAAGATTAAGCTACTATATCTTGACATCTTATTGTTCATGCTTAGTCTGCTGCTTGATGTGGGTATTTCAGGTTAATATACTTCTTTTATAATTGAGGATGACTCAAAATTTCTTCACTGTCAATTACAGCTTTACAGTAGATGTCTTAATACAAGGTAGCACAACCGTTCTCTATCATATTTCCTTACTTTCAAACTAACTGTGCAAGACTGAGACAGAAAATGTTCTTCATTTCCAGACACCAATCCTCTGCTTGGGAAATTCCTTCAACAGGATGTTATTAGTGTGGGAAACAAACAACTGCTCTACTATTACTGATATAAAACCACTAACTGATGTAAGCTGAGGAAGGCATAAAGCAAATCTAGTCATGCAGGAGCAATCAAGATATCAAACATTTTATCCTCCCTTCACTACTGGTCTGTTTTTTGTTGCAGTCTTCCAGTTTGACACGGAAAGCCTGCTAATTCTATGACTAATTTGGATATTTATTTTGCCCTTTTATAATTGAATTATGTTTAGTTCTAGAAGGCCTTTTCATGTCAATTTAAACATTACATTATCCATGAATAAATATTTATTCATTGCATATGGTGTTTTCATTACATGCAGACTGTTTACTTTTCAGTCTGAAAAAGGACAACTCCTCAAAGAATACAGGTATCATAACGAAATAAAGCCAGCCACTTATATAATTGTAATGGTGGCAAGCAGTCTAGGCTAACAATCTGAATATGATTAATTTAATTTCTTTTGAGATCTGCAGGAAGAAAAAAGTGGGAACATCAAACGTGTTGTAAGAATGTGTTAAAACTGGAGATCATTTGGCTCCTAGAATATAGACTGAAGCCTGATTTATTCACAAAATCAGGCAAAACCCCTGAGGCTACTTGTATACTGAATTTTTTTAGGAACATTTTGAGGCACGGGAAAGGGATTTTATGTTATGCTAAAGTGTTTGAAGAGCTCCTTATATGCTTTTAGACTACACTCATAATGACTATCCTAGCCCTTTTTCCATTCTGATACTGCCACAAGCTGTCATTTGCAAACACTTTTATGTCACCAATATACCTTGGATTACAGAGTGTCCTAACTCTAAGAAACACCATTAATTAATTTTTTTATTACTTGCACTCTAGATCATTATTTATTAAGAAGGTGAACTTCAACCTGCACCAATTTTTTTTTTATTTTTTATCTCAAAAGGTTCACTCCAGCTACTAAGAGATATAGATACTGTGGAGAAGGACTAAAAAAAACCAAAAAAAGTGATAATGATGAATTATGCCATTTTTCAACTACAATCTAATATTATACCCATACAATTTTTATGTTATAAAATTCCAGATAAATACATATAAAAAAAAAAAAGAACAAAATGTTTGTTACAGTAAAAATGAAGACTGTAATATGATATTCACTACAAGGTCTGAATCAACTTGAAAAATTTTGACACAAATTTTCAAATAGACAAATTTACAAATATAATTTTTCATATTTTACAGTAGTAGTTACTAAAATAAAAATCAAAACATCTCCTTTCCCATAAACCTTTTAAAAATTCTCTTTCCTTTTAAATCTGCATTTTAATAAAAGCAAATGAAGGAAATACGTGGACATGGGAGATCCTTCTCATCAAAAAATTCATAAGTGAAAATAATTTTATTTAGTGTTTTAAACAGCTGTAAAATTATTAAAGAAAGATTCAGTGCAGATACAGCCTCAGATTCATGTTAGGAACACATTTCATTAAGTAACTGATTGTACATACAGTGACCATCTTGCACTCACATTTTACAAATTATCTGAAAGTCAGAATGCTAATGTGCAGTTCAATCAATTATATTCATAACCATATCAGAGAATCATAGAATCACCAGGTTGAAAGAGACCGATTGGATCATGGAGTCCAACCATTCCTATCAAATAGGAATATAAATATAAAACTAAAGATTTATCTTAAAAAACAGGAGATGTCTAGTTATTTAAACATGGTGAAATTAAGGAAATATAAGCAAAATAAATCAGTTCTAACAGGGCATTAGAGATGTTTTCTTTCTTCCTTCTATGGAACTAGAAGGAAGCAGTCAATCAATGCAAATGAATGCTAGAGTATGTAAAGATCATTCTATCAAATTTCCCTGCTTTCCCTCCCAAACCTGAATATTGAACAGCAATAGGCAGAGAGATCTAGTATGCTATGTTGTTGCATTATTTCTGAAAAGAAGTCACCTTTAGGAGTAAACATAGATATTCAAATGAAGGAGATATTATTTTCGTTTTGCAGATATATTATGGTTGGGTTTTTTTAAAGTGCCATAATTTGATAACATTTGACAGTTGTGCTCTTGCGGCTGCAGTTATCTAGAAAGAAAAATATTCAGAAAGCTTCTGTGACAAGGAAAATAAAAAAAACTTTCAAATTCAAACTGAATTCCTTAGTTAGTGGACTTCTAAGTGGCATTGTTTTATGATCCACTGCAAATTTTTTCACCCTCACCTTCTTCCTTTCACCCTTATTATTCCACAAGAATGTTACGTTTCTTTCTCTCTTCCCCCCTGTGTGTAGTTTCATAAGACAATGGCTTTTCTTTCATGCCAGCTTGAAGTAACCATTACATTTGTTCCCTTTGATCACAGCTCACCTGCACAACAGCTTGAGCAGCAGCTGGAAAGTGGCTCACTTAAATTACCTGCACTGGGAATAAGACACCATTTTAACCCCTACAATTTCACTCAGTTACATCTGTGGAGGGGAGCAAACAGGGACAAGATAGGCAAGTCATAAACTGTCTTTCCTGAAAAAACAGTGTCATGAAATTACATCTTTTACTCACTGGCTTTATCTTTTACTTCTCTTCTTGCTAACCTGTCAGTTGAATCCAAATTCTAAGTACCCATTTTGTCAAACTGATCCGTTAATATAATGAACTGAATTTCATGGTGACTATTCCCAGCATTTGAATAGTATCAAGTTCAGTTCTTCCATTTCATATCTGAAGAACATTTGAAAAAAGTATGCCTGCTTCATTTGTTCCCAAGTGTTTCAGCAGGTCTAATAAGAGATACTGTCTGTCTTCCATTTTTTTACAGCATGGAATGGCTGCAGGTAGTAACGTAAATTAAGGACATTGTGAAATGAATTTAGAAACGCAGAGTTAGGAGGAAGAAGAAGGTTTTACATCCATCCTTAAGTTGAATATAATTTAATATATTCAGGATTTACATTACTGTTGTCCAAAATGTTGTTATAACTCCAACACCAGATTCTAACTGTTGATTTGTAGGTCCATGTATTATTTTTATGAACATTGTATCTCCATTACAGTGGCATCTACAGACCTCAGTTGTGTTTATTATTTTTGGTAAAGCAAAATGGTTTGATTGACTTCTGACTCTTTGAGGCTGCAGGGTTCTTAGGATCACAGAAAACTGATGGGATGGCTTTTTTGACTGGAGTGTTGCATTGGAGGGATAAAGTTCTTTATGAAAGACAGGACAGGAATACAGGGATGAGGGAGTTGCCTTCTCTATATGAGAGAGCAGCTGGAGTATACAGAGCTCTGTCAGAGGGTGGAAGAGGAGCCAAGGGAGAGTTAATGGTTTAGTATTAGGGAGAACAGGAAAAGACATTATAGTGTGTGACTGCTATAGGCCACCTGACTGGCAAGAAAGAGTCGATGAAGCCCTTTACAGATAGGTAGAAGCAGCCTCACATTTCCAAACACTGGTCCTCATGAGGGACTTCAACCACTCAGTTATCTAATGGAGGGACAACATAGCAGGGCATAAGAAATCCAGGAGGTTCCTGGATTGCAGTGATGATAAATTCTTCCTCCATATGACAGAGCAGCCAATGAGAGGAAGTGTTCCACTGCAACTCATACTCAGCAACAAAGAGAGGCTTGTTTGGGATCAGAAAATCAAAAGCAGTCTTGGCTGTAGTGCCTATGAGATGATAGAGTCCAGGATCCAGACAACAAGAGGGAGAATGAAGAGGAACCTCATGATCCTGGAGTTCAGGAGAGCAGACTTCACCCTCTTCAAAGTTCTGCTTGGAAAAGTTCCACAGGATGAAACCCTGGAGGGAAAGGTGAGCCAAAGGACTTGGTTAATATTCAAAGATCACATCCTCTAAGCTCAGGAAGGGTGCATCCCAACAAATATGAGGTCATACAAAAATGTCAGGAGGGCTGAATGGCTGAATAAATATCTCCTGGCCAAACTCAAAACCAAAAAGGGTAGAAGCAAGGATGAGTAACCTGGGAGGAATACAGAGAGGTTGTAAAGAAAGTCAATAGGAAAGCCAAACCCAAACAACCAGGGGTGTCAAATATAAAAAGTACTTCAAAAATACATCTGCAGTAAGGGTGAGACTATGGAAAATCTCAGCCCATTGTTCAAGGAGTGCTGGACCTGGTTATACAAGACAGAGGAAAGGCCTTCTATGCTTCAGTCCTTACTAGCAAAAGGGTTCTTCTGATGAAGGAGCAGAATGTACCCTCAGTGAGTCTGCAGACAACATTAGACCAGGAGGAGTTATCAGAAGTTTGTGCTGCAATATAGAGGGATCCTGTTGGGCTGGAGAAAATGACTGGCAGGAACCTCATGAGGTTCAACAAGGAGGCATGTAATGTACTGCATCTAGGAAGGTAAAAAGAAAACATCACTAACCTGTGCTGGTGGCTGTCCAGCTGAAGAGCATCTTGGCAAGAAAGAGCCTTGGAGTCCTGATGTACACCGGCAGTGTGCTCTTGTTGCAAAGAAGGATAATGGTGTCCTAGGCTACATTATAAAAAGTATTGTCAGCAGGTCAAGGGAGGTGATCCTTCCCCTCTGCTCAGCACAGAGGAGGCCACATTTGGAGTTCTGTATCCTGTTCTTGGCTACTCGGTAAAGAGAGAGAATGACGTATTGGAGAAAGTCAAAAAAGCACCACCAAGATGATTAAGGGATTGGAGCA
>WAAB01007607.1:144402-155188 GCA_013389865.1 Piaya cayana | reverse complement strand
AAAAAAAAAGAAAGAAGAAAATGATCAGTCCTGTGGGAGAAAGGTGGAAGGTTATTCTAATACAATATGTTTCAGACACCTGTGCTATTCCTTATCTTTTTTCATGTATCTTTCATTTTCAGTTATTACAAAGCCTTTACTCTTTCCTTTAAGGGACATACATTTTTCAGGACAACAGAGATTAAGATAATGGGTTGCTAACTTTGTAAATGGATTCCTAAATCTTTTGAAACTGCAGTTTGAAAGGTATTGTGATTGCTCTCACCAGTTATAGATAATAATATAGGTAATAATAATAATTTGAAAAATACTTTATGCCTTATTCTTTCTTTATTTTGAGATAAAGATGATATAATTCCCTGACTTTACTAGATTAAATTCTTTGAATTTTGTTTCTAATTTAGATATGGACTTTTGTATTTCCATACAGCTCTTTTGCACCACTGTCGTGAGTTCATAATTATCCTTACTGAAAAAAAAGCATAATATTTGTTAGTTTTGGATGTTGGTCTAGTTGTTTTTAAATCTTGACCAAATCTCTAATCTAGAAAGTAATTGCTTTTTATTGGTCTCTTTATATAACTGAAGAAAATATTACTGTTTCTTTTCAGTTCTTCTGCAAGATGTAACTCAGTTGGGCTTTGGAAAATTTTTGCTTTATCCTTTTGCTCCTTGACCTCCACATTTCAGTGTTTTTTTATTGCTACAACAATAACTGGTAAATGGTATTGGTTCAAGAGTGTCTGTGTGGTTCAAGATTGTCTGTGAGGTCAATATGAAGAAATTAGATTAGGTAAATACAAGTTATAGATTTCACTGAATCTGTACCATCCTTTTTTTTAAAAAAAATAATGTAGCTAGCTACTATTATTTTCTCTGTAGATAAACTAAGTTTAAGTCCAGGCTAATGATACAGGANAGAGGAAGGTCAAGGAGAACGTACCCCCAGTGATGGCTGGAAACGTTGATCACGTTTCAACAGATGAGGAAAAGGCTGAGGAACTTAACAACTTTTTGCCTCTGTCTTCACTGATAACTGCTCTCCTCACCCCTCCTGGGACATAGGACAGCAAGTTGGTGACCAGTGGGATAAATCCCCACCCACAGTAGAGGAGAATCAGGTTTGTGACCACCTGAGGAACCTGAACATCTATAACTCTACGGGACCCAATGAGATGCATCCCAGAGTCCTGAGGGAATTGCCAAGCCTCTCTCCATGATATTTGAAAAGTCATGGCAACCACGAGAAGTCCCTGGTGACTGGAAGAAGGATAACATTGTGCCCATTTTTAAAAAGGGCAGAGAAGACGAACCTGAGAACTACTGACCTATCAGCCTCACCTCTGTGCCTGGTAAGATCATGGAACAGATCCTCCTAGAAGCTATGCTAAACCATATCGAGCACAGTGAGGTGATTAATGGCAGCCAGCATGGCTTCACCAAGGGCAAATCCTGTATGACCAGCTTAGTGGCTTGCTATGATGGAGTGACCACAGCAGTGGACATGGGTAAACCAACTGATGTGATCTATCTAGATTTCTGTAAAGCCTTTGACATGCCACAACATCCTCCTCTCTGAATTGGAAACATATGGATTTGATGGGTGGATGGTACGGTGGATAAGAACCTGGTTGGATGGTCGTATTCAGAGAGTAGTGGTCAATGGCTCAAAGTCCAGATGGAGATCTGTGACCAATGGTGCCCCTCAGGGGTCTGTACTGACACCCGTGCCTTTTAATGTCTTCATCAATGATATTGACAGTGAGATGGAGTGCACCCTCAGCAAGTTTGCAGATGAAATCAAGCTGAGTGGTGCAGCTGTCACACCAGAAGGACGGGATGTCATCCAGAGGGACGTGGACAGGCTGGAGTGTGGGTCTGTGAGATTCTCACAAAGTTCAACAAGGCCAAGTGCAAGGTCTTGCACCTGGGTCAGGGCAATCACCATTTTCAGTACATGATGGGGGATAATGTGATTGAGAGCAGCCCTGCAGAGGACTTGAGGATGCTGGTTGATGAGAAGGTTGACAAGAGCTGGCAATGTGTGCTCACAGACCAGAAGGCCACCTGTATCCTGGGCTGCATCAGAAGCAGCGTGGCCAGCAGGTTGAGGGAGGTGATTCTGCCCCTCTATTCCTCTCTTGTGAGACCTCATCTGGAGTATTGTTCTGGAATCCTCAACATAAGAAGGATATGGAGCTGTTGGAATGGGTCCAGAGGAGGGCTACAAAGGTGATCCGAGAGCTGGAGCACCTCCTGTATGAGGACAGGCTGAGAGAGTTGGGATTGTTCAGCCTGGAGAAGACTCCAAGGAGATCTTATAGTGACCTTCCAGCGACCTTCAGAGACCTGAAAGGAGCCTATAATAAAGCTGGAGAGGGATAGTTTATAAAGGCTTGTGGTGATAGGACAAGGGGGAATGTGTATAAACTGGAGACGGGAAGATTTAGAGTAGACAGTAGGAAGAATTTCTTCACTGTGAAAGTGGTGAGACACAAGAACATGTTACCAAGGAACGCTGTGGATGCCCCATCCCTGGAGGTGTTCAAGGGCAGGCTGCATGGGGCCTTGGGCATCCTGATCTAGTGGGATGTCCCTGTCCATGGCAAGGGGGTTGGAATTAGATGATCTTTAAGGCCCCTTCCAACCATAACTATTCTATGATTCTACATGAAGTACATCC
Source organism: Piaya cayana (assembly GCA_013389865.1). NCBI lineage: Eukaryota > Metazoa > Chordata > Aves > Cuculiformes > Coccyzidae > Piaya > Piaya cayana. Next base: position 152,505 of record WAAB01007607.1, on the reverse strand, counting down.
CAATGCAATCCTACCATAAGTGAACAGGAAGGCCCCTGGTTTGATTTTGTCAACAGTCATTTTCTTTTGGTTTGAACCTATGCACATTTCTCACATGATATTATTGAACATCTTTCAGTCTTTGTACAGATGGTGCATACCTTAGTATCTCTGAATTTAACATAAGACTGTTTTGAAAAGTAAGCTCTGCATTGACTTCAATGAGGCTTGCTGTAGACCTGCGAGTTTGACATTCTGAAAAAAACCTTATTCTTTGATCTGCTGTGCCAGGTGTGTTTTCTTTACTTCTCATAGCAAATACTGAGACAATGTGATTGAAAATGAAGCACAGAGTTAAGTGTGGGTTTCTTTGAGAGCTGTCAACATATGTAAGATTTGTTGCTGCTGTACGTACAAGTACGTGATACTCCTCAATGAAAAGCTACCACATTTCAGTTTCTTACTTTGTTATTTTTAGTTGGAAATGACACAACAATTTTACCTGTTTAAAGCAAGCTTCCACCAGATTTGGAGGGAACATATTTCTGCGAAAAAGAAAGAAAGTAACATGAGAAGTAGTAAGACTCTAATAATATCTTGAGTAGGGGCACAGCTTATATAAAAATTGGCCAACTGTTTTCAAAAGAGTATTGAGACAAATACGTAATTCTGTATACAGTGAGTAGACCTCTGCATATAGCATTGGCCTGGTTAGCTTTGTCAGGGTGACGTGTAGCAGGTTTGGATAGAACCTGGCAATTGCATTGTCTGTATCCAATATTGTACAGCAGTTCTGGTTATGAAGCAGAATATTAGATAAATTACCAAATGCAAAAAGCTCTGTTGGTCAGTGATGACTTTAAGTTTCATATTTATTAATGCTTTCTGAATCCAGATTTGTAAAGAAATTGTTAATATTTAATGCATTTCTACTTTTCAATTTTTGCAGTCACATAGCCTAACACAGTATTACTCAATTTAGATTGTTGTCATGATTCAAAAAATAAATATTTATGAGGTTTGAGTGTTCTTTAGGAACACATACACATATAAAAATATATGTGTGTTACGTATGGGGATTTGTTTCTTTGCTTTCCAGAATGGTGACATTTCTGAGGGAATTAGAAGCAGCCTAGCTGAATAAATCTTGAGGAATCTGAGTGCAAACCTCTTCATGGGTCTTTCTGAAGTCCCCCTTCCTGGCAGCATGACTCTTGGAGGCCTTTCTCCATGTCTCTGGCTTCTCCAAATGGGTTAGTGGAACACAAAATTTTGGTGTCTTTACCTGTGGAAAAGCTCCCGAGTTCAAAACCTCAGCTTCCCTACTCCCTGGAATACATCTGTGACATATTAGCTCTATAAAAGAGGCATTGCAGAATCTCTGATCAAGGAGAAAACAAGATTTTATTTCTGTGCCCCTCTATTTCAAGCATTTTACTTGCCTGTTCCTGGAATTTATTTCCCATCCACACAGTTTAACAAGCTGAGTAGATGCACCCAGACTGGTGGCCACAATTCAAAATTAAGATGAATAGCTAAATCAGGGATTCACACGAAGTAAGAGAACTGTTGAGAGTTGGAGGAAGAGGAAAGTAGAGGAATTTCATAGAAGGGTTGTGCTATGGAAGGAGGAGAAAAGACCCATGCAGATAGCAGAAAAGAAGTCTTCCTTTTGTGTGTGAAGGAATCTTTCTTAAATATTAAAAGCAGTCTCTTTCCTTACAACAACTTGATTTGAAAATATATCCATGTACTCTTTTGTAGCATTGTAGGGGCTAGAGGTATCACATAACTGAAAGAGATTTGGCTATTTTATGCAGTCACTTTCTAAAATTCTCTATATTTGTTCTCTTGTGAATCCAAGCATTACAGTTGTTGCTATTGGTACAGAAAATGTGCAATATCATAGCCATACCTGATTAAATCAAGAAAGGCATCTGCTGCTGTCACTTGCACAATTTTTCCTTCTCTGTGCATGTTTTCTTTAGTACCTTTCCCAGGGTGGATGATGACAACAATGATGATACCAATCAGTACGGCAATGATTGTAGTACTCATGTAGTAGATTACTGCTCGGACTCCCATCTTCCCTGATGCTTTACTATCCAAGGCAGCAATTCCTAGTAAATTTAAGCACAAGGATATTCATCTCATACAGTTGCAAGTAAAGAGTATAAACTCAGAATGATGAAAATGGTTTTGTGGGAAGAGTTTTGATGACCAGCATGTTTGAAGATATCCAAGCTAAGCTGTTTTGCAGCTTGTACTGGCTCTCATATGTCGTCTCATAAAACCCCTAATGCTTGTTATTATCTAATTTTCTAATACAAGAGTTGCAGATTTCTGTACGTTGTTAACACTTATTAGATTATTGGTCTGATGCAGTATGGCACTCCCTGTATTCCAGTGAGCCAATTAATAGTTTTGATTAGCATATTTACTATTGTCTGAAAATTGTGTCTTAGAAATATGCAAGACCTAATTTGTAACAGTAAGAAAGAAAACAGAGTACTCTTGAGTAATGTTGATATTGTTTGCTACAATTAATGTGTACAGGGAGTTTTCTTCAGTCCCTAATGGAACAGCCTCAGTTTAGTTGTCCCAGGCCATGGGAGTTTAAAACAGATTAAATGCTGTTAGCTTGTTTCAGAAAATCCTTACTATTGTATGAATAAGAGTTTAGAGTCTTTTATAAGCTTTGCAAAACTTGCGACATTAATCCTAATTCTTGGCTCATCTTAATGCATCTGATATAATGTGAGTAGTGGGGTGCTTACTATGGCTTCTGTTAAAGTGTTTGTTCAAAAAAATTGCACCAACAGGGCTGCAATGTGTTTTATAAATGCAGGTGCAGTTCTGCCAAGGAAAGAGCTCTGAATATCTGAGAGTGTCTCATGAGGTCTGTCAGAAATTGAAATGTTCTTTCTCTTTCGTAGCAGGTGTAGTTACTGTTCTCCTTAAAATGTCCCCTCGCTCCTTCTACTTAAAATTTCATGTAGTCAGTAGCTTCCCCATACTTCATCTGGAGGGCTACAATATATGTTTCAAAACAGTGCTGATGCTTCCTTTTGGAATCAAGCTTTCAAAGTGCAGAATGAAAAAAGAGGTCAAGAAAAAAATCTCTTTGCTTTGTTGTTTCCTCCTATGGAACACTGTATGGCACTGTCTAGTCCAGACTTCTACAGACTATCCACACATTTATCTACATGCCACCTTTGAACATACAAAATATAGCGAAAGTTGACTACTGTTTGCTCTGGGTACCTGTCTCAGAGGAGAAAGCATTGAAAATAAGGCCACAGGCCTGCATGAATATAAATAACATGGAAACACGAAACTAGAATCATGAATTGGCTAAACTGAATGTTTTCTCAAATAATTGTAGATATGCTTCTGTCCATCTGCTAAAGGAGGAAATATTTGCTATTGGAGTTACAGTGAAAGTACTGTAGTCACTGATGTTACTGAGATCAAGGTTGTTCCAGGCTCTGATCAAATCTCTGAAGTATAAAACCAATCACATGCTTCATACTTACCCTTTAATTTCAGCTGGTTTTCCTGTCCTTTCGGCAGAAGCCTTTACAGCCAGAGTAAGATTTGTACCCATCAAATGAATTGCAAAGGGAAATCAATAGACTTGCACCCTGAGTTGCTTGATTTACATACACCATACTAATGTAAGACCATGTAATGTAATTACATGTAATTACATGTAATGTAATGTTACTGGCACAGTAAGAAACTGATGATGGAAACCCAGCATTTGGAGCACTTGATCCTTCGTTTCTCTCCTCAGCTTTTCCATCTCTAAAACTGGATGACAATGTTTGTGGTAAGTTTACGTTTCTGTTCTGAAATTCTACGAGGGAAATGGAAAATAGTACCAAGTAACACATAGCTTTTTTATCTTTAGAAACAGGAAGTACATCTTGTAGTCTTCTTGTCAGTGGATGAAAAATTGGTTATTTTTTTAGAGTCCTCAAAATAATGCAAATGCAAATTAATGCAAATATGATTAACCAATGGATAAAATCAAAGTAATACTTTTTGGAGAATTTCAGACCTGCTACTGAGCTACACAATGTTTATATCAGACAGCATTTGTTAAAAAAATATTTTTAAAGTATTGACGTGTAACTTAAAATGAAGTGTATATTAAAAAAAGAAAAATAAATGTGCGCATACTAGTTAAGTCAACTTTATCTTTGTATATTTTAATTGCTGTTTTATCTTCTTACTCGTTATGTCTAAGGTAGCAGTAATAGGTTGTGTGTTTTTTCATTTTAGCTAAGATCAGCTTTAAACTTAATTCAGATCCTGAGCATGAAAAGGTTGACTTATACAGTTTGGTAGGAAGTTTTGGAAGTGTACACATGTTACATCAGTCAGTTCCAAATACCCTACACTTGTCAGGTAATACATTCAGGACCAGATGCTGAACACTAGCAGTCTAGAGGATTTGCAGATGTACGTGCTTACTGCTTTAACCAAGCCTAGTCTTTGTACTCCATATCTAATACTAGGTTCAGTCTCCTTCACTCCAAAAATCACGAGGAGTCAATGTAGGGCATATCTTACTGCTAAAGGTTGTTGTGTAGAAGGATTAGAGCTTGTGATCCAATTTTTTACTTGGACACATTCCGGGATTTAGTGGTGAACCATGTGCAAATGATATGTCAGGGAGCAAGAGTCATGCTCTTTTGTTTATAAGCTACTTTCCAGCTCTGTTTCCTATTATGCACTCTGGTTGTCAAAACCCGGCCCCTTGTTTTAGGTTGCTCAGTCTCATTCTTGCTCTTACTTACCATATAAACGACTTCTCAGCTTGAAAATAGGGGATAGCAGTTCCTCTCTTCTTGAGCTCTAACTGCTTGTGACAAGTATAGCACTAGGCATTCAAACAGAGGGATGACAGGCCCAAGTATGAACAAAAGCTATATGAGGAGGAAGGAAGCAATCACCTCAGTGACCCCTTACTGAAGAGCTGCTGGGCAGCCTACCCTCTCACTGAAATTAATGGGAACTAAGGAACCATCCAGGGCCAAAACTGCAAGAGCTTCCAGCATGCCAACAACAAAAATCACCTAAAAAAATATTTTAAAAATCTGTTTTTAAAACATGAGAAAATGAAGGGGTTTTTTTCTTTGCATTTTAAGATGTTGACAAGATTTCTCAGAGCTGAATGGGATTTGGAAAGGTCTGTAGCGGAGAAGCAATAAAGTTCCCTCCAAAGCTTTCATGTGTCACAGACTCTTGTATTCTCAGTGCGTCCTTTCACAGCCAGCCAGCAGAACTCCCATTGTCCCTGGAGAGATGTATGTGCCCCTTTCATCCTGCTCGCTGCTCTCTCCTCCACACGGCTGCTGGCTCCAGCAACTTTGCCTCCTCTCTTCTTCTCCCCTCCTCTTCCCCAGGGGGCCTGGGAAACTTTGCTGTGCCGCTGGTCCCCATGCACAGGGATACCTTGAAGTTGTCAGGGCAACCTGGAGCAGAGTGCCTGTAATCTCTCCCAGCATGTGCATGCACACAACGTGAATGGGAATAATTTTTTAGATACTGATGGGGAGTGAGAGAGACAGGGAGGAAAGAAGGGAATTGAAGAAAGGAGGAGGCAGGCATAAGTCTGCAAAATGGCAAACAAGTCCAAGCCCTTACCCATGTGCTCTCCCTTCACCTACTCTTTCTCTCTCTTAAGAATTAAGTGAGGAACCAGTCACAGAGTAAAATAAAGACATGGCAAGGTGTTCTCAAGAGTGTCAAGGCAAAAAGCAAAGTACTGTATTGCTGTTCTTTAACAGAAGTGTTACAGAAGAACTGAAAATATTTCAGGTTGTATACAAGGCAGCAGGCAAGAAGGTAGATAGTTGCAAGAAAGATGAAACAGAGAGAAAGGATGGATGGGAAAGGAGAAAAAAGTCTAGTTAAGCCAGCTCGCTGAAAACTCTGATTTTTTAATCTGATAGTTCTGATCATGAAGATGAATTGCCCATGGCTCTGCAAATTAGCATGAACTAATGATGCAGCAACTTTTCTGAATAGTAACTATGCTATGACTAGTTTCCTGTCAATTATATCATTTTATATTATACTTACAATTCTAGATTATACAGAATTCTAGAATTTACTTCTAGAATTTGCTTCTAGAATTTGCTTTTATTTTTTTAAATTTTCTTGACATTGAAAGCATGCTGTATGTATTCTATGTGTAGTCTTGGATTCTGCTGGGGCAGAATAAAGCAAAGGGATTGTACTGTACTCTGCAGTAAGATCAAAGTTAAAATATACTGAGAAAGTTTTCTTTGGAAAACATTTAAGCCAGTGATAACTTTGGATCTACTTATTCAAAAGCAAATTCCAAAGACTTATTTTAAAAGCAAAAAAGTAGAGCCTATAATAAAGCATCCTACAATTTCAAAAAATATTCTCTACTTACTTAGAACAACTACATCAACTGTGGTTTTTGTTACAACAATCAACGTCCTCAATCCATAAGTAATGAGCTATTTCAGTCAGAGATTTGAGTTTCAGCATATATTATCCTGTTACAGTTCCTAAGAGTGTCCGTCTGTGTGGTCTTATTGAAAAAAGAAGGAATATACATATTCATATAACTGGATGAAATATGTATATTTGCCACAGTGATAACTGACTGGCAGCTGGTAAGACTGAGGCCTTGTTTCAGTGTGCAAACTCACAGTCAGCAAAGCATTGTTGGACTTACATTTGTTTTTAATGTTAATCACTTACTAATGCGGTTTGTTGAATTGGGGCCCATAGCTACACAGTTTTAAAATGGGATGTTTGTCTTTGCACTAAACAGTAAATAGTGTGGTGCTGAAGAACTGGGCAAGTAGCAGGATTAATTCTCTTTCACCTGTCCTGAAAAGCCCAGTGACTACTTAGGACTGACCCTAGTATGTTCAGTGATGTTACCAATTGCCAGACTAAGCGAGATTCTGTCACTGTGGGAAGGGTGTCTGCATATGAGTATATGCATATGCGCATGCCTATAATTTCAGTTTGCAAAGAATTAAAATGCTCCACTACTGCTTCAGTGTTGAAAGCCCCTGTTTTTGAAAGCATTTATCTGCCTTTTAAAAACTTCTGCAAAAATTAAGAAGTTCTTGTGTTTGCTTTCCTATACTAAAATTCTTGTGTTTTATAGCAAGAAAATCTGACATTTTGCCCACATGATTTTTAAATCTGGGGTGCTTTAAAATTATTTTTGATGAATAATGATGAACATTTTAAATACAGAATAGATAGTTTAGTTGGAAGGGACCTTCGACTATTGTGACTGCTTCAGGGCTTACCAAAAGTTAAAGCATGTTGCTAAGGGCATAGTCCAGGTTTGAGACATTGACCACCGCTACAGGAAGTCTGTTCCAGTGTTTGACCACCCTCTGGGTAAAGAAATGATTCTTAATGTCCNGCTCTCTCCTCCACACGGCTGCTGGCTCCAGCAACTTTGCCTCCTCTCTTCTTCTCCCCTCCTCTTCCCCAGGGGGCCTGGGAAACTTTGCTGTGCCGCTGGTCCCCATGCACAGGGATACCTTGAAGTTGTCAGGGCAACCTGGAGCAGAGTGCCTGTAATCTCTCCCAGCATGTGCATGCACACAACGTGAATGGGAATAATTTTTTAGATACTGATGGGGAGTGAGAGAGACAGGGAGGAAAGAAGGGAATTGAAGAAAGGAGGAGGCAGGCATAAGTCTGCAAAATGGCAAACAAGTCCAAGCCCTTACCCATGTGCTCTCCCTTCACCTACTCTTTCTCTCTCTTAAGAATTAAGTGAGGAACCAGTCACAGAGTAAAATAAAGACATGGCAAGGTGTTCTCAAGAGTGTCAAGGCAAAAAGCAAAGTACTGTATTGCTGTTCTTTAACAGAAGTGTTACAGAAGAACTGAAAATATTTCAGGTTGTATACAAGGCAGCAGGCAAGAAGGTAGATAGTTGCAAGAAAGATGAAACAGAGAGAAAGGATGGATGGGAAAGGAGAAAAAAGTCTAGTTAAGCCAGCTCGCTGAAAACTCTGATTTTTTAATCTGATAGTTCTGATCATGAAGATGAATTGCCCATGGCTCTGCAAATTAGCATGAACTAATGATGCAGCAACTTTTCTG